>JAHREE010150163.1:21340-50046 GCA_033628505.1 Tringa tobata | reverse complement strand
CCGCCTGGGGAGGGGCAGCAGCGGCGTGCGGTCTCTCCTTCCCTGGCGGGACGGCCGCTGGGCCATAGCGGCTTGCGCCCTGCAGCCGCCCCGGGGCGGTGCGGTGCGGGAGCGGTCTGGCGGGGCGGGAGGGGGCCGGGGTTGCTCACGGCAGAGGGGTTGGCCATCCTCTGTGTTGCCGAGGCCTGGCCGCCTCAGTAGGCTGCTGAGATTTTCCCTGAAGTTGCCGAGGCCGAACGGCTCCCGCCTTGTTACCCTGCCCTCACGGCACCTCAGGCACCGGCTGTTGTGCCCCTGCCAGCTCCGTGGGGTTTTTTGCAGTGGATTTCTCTAATGGAGCCATTTTCATCAGTGTGTCGTTCACCTCTTCTACCCCTACCCCTTTTCTACCCTGAAAAAGCATTAGCGAGCAGTACATAACTAGTTCAGTAAGTATTACTCAATCATCATCACACATGAAGCTTAACAGCAGGCAACTGCTGCACCTTCTCCAGCTGTGTTCCAGTCAGTGCTAGTGCCATGGTAGGTGGGAACAACACCCTGGGAGTCCACGAGGAAATAAATGTCTGCAGTACTACAGAGAAAGCTTAGTAAAAGTTCTAACCTTCATCTTCACTCTTGTCACTTCCAGCTGTGCTGTAGAGAGCGCCTGGAGAAGGATATTTGGGAATCGCATCACAGAAGAGAGTCCCATCTCTGTTTTTTATTTTCCCGTCTCTCTGTCCTTTGTTTTTCCCTGAGGCAGCTTGAGTCAATGTATAGCATCACCAGTGGACTCTGCAAATAAAAGTTTGTTTGTGTAAATCTGCCTCAATGTTTTGTGCAATGCCAACACAGGCAAACGTTGGGAAACCAAGGTAAACATTCATGCTTGTAGTCAACAAAAGCCAAGCTGGAGCTATAAAGCAAATTTTAGTATGGTCCTGATTTGAGAAAGGCACCATCAGAATGAAAGGACAGATGAAAGAGAAAGAGTTATAATCAGGAAAATTCTCCCCTGTTTCTCCCAGTGTGAGCTGGGCTTGGGCAGTAACAAGGAAACTGCCAAATAAATCTCTAGCTTAATCTTCCATTTTACTTTCTTTTCTGAAGCTATTTTATTGCCAAGAGCCAAGAGACCAATACAACATCAGAAACTTTAAGGCAAGGTACCTATCACCATTACTGTGTGAGCTCTAGAAAGGTCTGCGGGACTGTTGGTAATACATAATTTGGGTATAGAGCTTTCTGACAAGCTTATGTACCATCATATATCATGGTGCTTCTGCTAGTGGGCAAGATGGCCAGCGCTCTGCCTTCCTGCAAAGGACTCCTAGGCTGGAAATATAAAAAAATGGCTGCAAAGAAAACAGCAGGGAATAAAGTTGGGTTACGAACAGGAACCTCGTAGCAGCTGCAGTGAAATGACCCAGTATGTTTTGTTGGATGTAAATGTCAGTGACATCTGAATCTAGTTCTGAAAAGTGATAAAGTGAGCGAAGTGACACGCTCACTTTAGTTACCTTTCATTCTGTGTGTGCTTTTTACAGGAGCGGTAGTGTGAAATAGTTCAGTTCTTCCTGCAGTATGATTAAAGTTGCTGGCTTTTTAACAAGAAGAAATAATTTTCACATTCATTATTAAAATCCTGCATGTAAAATAAATTGAGGAGCAGCATAAATACATGTTGCAACATAACTGAAACTGCAGTGAGCACTGAATATGGGAGTTTCCTAAGGCTTCCACTCATCCCTCCTGCCCGTGCCTGCAGAGATTTTTATGCTCTTCTGCGACAAGGATCTCCTTTTGAGAAGGAAAACAAATGAGATGTTTGTTAAATGTGATGATAAAAGACAAGACTCTAGTAGATGTGTTATGTGTATAGAAAAACTGGGAGAAAATTAAGTAGATAATAAAACGGAACTAAGATTAGCAGCAGGGCAAGAACTACAGCTACAGCTCGTCTCCACAAGCAAGTGAAAACATGCCTATCCTAATCCTGGGGGATGGTGGGAGTCCAAGTGAATGATAAATGTGGTTTTGTCTGTTTTCTCTTAAAGTCAGCATCTCGGGCCTTTGTTGTAGCATGCAGTCAGCAGGAACATGGCAGTCTGGGTTGTTGTTGTTGGATTTAAAATATCACATTCACCACTGTGTTCATTTTTCGTTGAGCTGTTATATACTTAGTGGTTAGTAAGGCATTTACCTCTGTTTTGAATCTATAAGGAATTTCCAGCACTGCATTACTGGAAATTTATGTAAAGTCCTTGGCAAAAATGGGTAAAACCTAGGGGTCTGCCGATGTCCTCTTTAGGGAAGCACATTTTAAATGTAGTAAATGCCCAGTATTTGCAGCACATCACGTTCTATCAATTGGTGCTCAGCAAGATGTGATAACAGGGCTTTTGAAGAGGTTCCAGAGGACCATACTGCCATTAGGATTAGTAGCAGTAAATGAAAAAAACCCCACATTTAGTAGACAGACAGAAGGGAACTTATATTTGGTTCAAGTTATAAACATTTGCGTTCGTTTCCAAATTGTCATTTCACCTGCATGGAAAGAGAAGTACACGTGAAATGTAAATACATGGTGGGTGTTTTAACAAGGGAAATACACCATCCAAAGAGCTTTGGGGGGGATTTCATACCTTTGCATAATGTGACACATTACATAAATAAAACACTGTGTAATCCAGTAAGAGAACAGTTTTCTCAGGACGCAGGATGCTGCCATCTGCCCTTTATAGAAGGGAGTTTTTGTATATGGTTTCTGGGAAAAGAACTTCTCCAAAACCAGCGCTTGGTAATGAATGTCTTCACCTCCCCGTCTGTCCCCGAATTTCCTGGACTTTTGGAGAACCCGTGGCTTCCCTCTGGGCTTGTGCATCCTCTGGATGCTTGCTCACACTGCTTCTTGGGTCTGGCCCTCTCAGAAGATGCAACGTGTTCCTGGTGACTTGATCAGAGATGTAGGTTACAAAAGAAAATATGGCACAAAACGTAATTTTGGATTGAGGTTAAGATGATTCTTCCTTTCCTGTTTCATCGTTCATCACCTTGGGGTCCTTAAGCATATCCAACTTGCAGGCACTGGGGAACCAGGATTGAAAGACGCTTTTCTTTTAGGTGACCTCTTTAATACCGGATGAAAGATTTTACCACATTTTCTCTGGCAGATTATCCTGCCATGACCAATGCAAATACAGTAATTGTGGCTTGCCTGAAGGATCATTATGCATGAAACTCAAAATATTTCCTGGTTGTACTCTCCTCTTCTCGTTATAACATTTTCCATGTGGTGTAACTTCAGCCAGTTGTCCCCAGCCCGGTCACCCTGTGTGACAATCCTAGACCCTGAGCCCGTGACCCCTGGATGTCGTACATCCAGCCATCACACTTGTGAGCGGGTCTGTGACTTTTGGCATGGGATGAGCTTTCGGATACTTGACGTGATCAGGCGTTTGTCTGCCCTGAGGGATCCTGAGCGCTGCCCGTTGCCAAAGCGGTGAGAGTTTCTGGGCTCTCACTGCTGCTGGGATCAGGTCATTTGGACTCAAAGCACACACTGTGTCCTTTGTGGGGGACACTGGGGACATCGGGGTGCAGCTATGCCACAGAGCAGACCTGCCATGGGCGACCAAGCCAACAGCAAATAAAAAAATCAATTAATTGGTTTTTAGCATTGGCCTTTATACCCTGCAGAACTAAAATTGCTTTTCTGACTTTTATCTTTAAACATCTGAATACAATTTAAAATCCTTGCAAGAAATAAGAGCCACTAACCTCCGCCCCAATACTGAGTTTTGAAGCCGTATTCTTTCATAGCAATAGTCTCTATTACTTATGAAAAGTAATTTGTCAGGAAATTACTATTTTATGAAGAAAATCCAACACCATATTTTCATCTTTGGCACAGAACTAGGAAGTGAAAATAATTATTAATTGATTTGAAATGTTCCTACAGAAGACTTAGTTCATCTATAGTAGTCTTGGTATAGATTGCAGAGTGCTTTAGAAAATAAAAGGAGAAAATGTGTTAAAGGCTTCTTAGCTAGCTACAGACGGATACAGATATTTTAGAGTAAAAAATCTTTTGTACCGTAAGTAAAGAAAAACCTAAATCCCCTTGCTAAAATTAAGACAATCCCTGTGCTCACTCAGAACATCTGGAGATCGCTCTAGGTCCGTGCCCTCTTCAGGCATTCAGTCAAACACTTGCTGTTTTGGTAAATTCATTCCCATTTAGCAAATAAACTTAAGATCGTTGCTTTTCATTAAATCCATGGGCTTAAGCTCGGACAAAATTAGGTCTCTCCTAATACTTCTCTAATTCAGCCTCTCCCATCTTACACTGGTGTTCTTTCGTGGGGTTTAGCGGCTCATGCGGTGAGCCCGGGAGCAAAGGTCTCTCAGCACAGCTCTTCCCAGCGCTGGAAACGGCGCCCACAGAGCTGTTTGTACACCTGGCAGCGCAGGGCTGGTGGAGCCTGGTATCTGCATCCAAGCCCAACAAGTCAATGCTCTTTCCTTTGAACTTCCAATGCACCTGGTTGTGGCCTCTCTTTCCAGGCTGCGTTTTCATTTTCCACACATTTTCTCATCTTTTAGTGCTTACCTGCCACCCTCTGCTGAAGCCATCCATCCCCACTGTACCTCAGAGAGATCTTGCATGTAAGAAATCACTGCCACTAGCAATCATTGTGTATTACATAATTACATCCACAGGTAACCTTAAAATTTCCTGTTTTGCAGTAACTTTATAAACAATATTTTTTCTCTGCTTTAGTGGCAATAGTCACATTTTTGTTATTTGAGACCATCTGCCAAAAATAATTACTTAAAGCTTATGCCTGCTCTACCATTTCCTAGTTTTGGCCTGATGCAGCCCAGCCTGATTTCCATGGCATTACTATTAGCGTACAGCGGTCAGTGCAGGATCAAAGTATGGCATTCAGAGAGACCACAGTCCTGCAAAGAGTTTTTATCCTTTCCTCTGAGCTGTCTGAATTACCATACGCAGACTCTATATGGGGCAAACCTGGCAGGGCAGCTGCACTGTGGAGGTTGTGGTAGAGACAGAATTTAGCCAGGAACAGCTGGCTTTATCCCTATAGGTGTGTACCCATCTGTCCACCCCTGCTTTAGCCAAATGTGCATTTTATCATACCTGCTTGTCACTATATCATCGTATTAACAGCATTTCCCATAACCTCTAGACTGGCACTGAGATGTCTTCACAAGTCTTTTTTAATTCTGTGAAAGTCCTTTTTAACAGCTTATGAACATTTTTTTTAAAGCCAAAAGAACGTTTCCAAGCCATTCACATGTGCAAGAAGTGTTTTTATTCTTGCCTTAAGTGAAAGCCATCAAGATCTGTGAAAAGCTGAGTGGAAAATAGTGCTGTACCTTGCAGCAGGCAGGAAACCCGGCTGGCGATCACGGCTCGAAGGTCCCACAGTCAATAATCTTGCAGGGTACCGCAGGCCTTTCGTTATACGTAGGTACAACTTCCAGTCTCTGGAGGACCTCCGTGCCCTCGATCAGTTGTCTGTGGGGGGGAGAAAGTGCATATATAATCCATCTCCGTCCAGAGCCAGCTCACCATCTTGTGTGGGGCTGTAAGAAACCATGGATGCCACCAATGCTCTGGTAAGCTTCATACCGTATCCCACCCCATCCCATCCAGCACAGTGGTTTCAAGTGAGGCAGAGCAGAACTGGAAAAAACAGCTGTCCTCATTGTCCCTGTGACTGCTTTTTGCTCCCTCAGGATTAAACTCCTGCTAGATTTAAGAGGCCCTGGTGATAAGATCACGGATGCCACATCTTTCAGATTGCACAGAGCTGGTGGCAAGGCAGAAACTGGGGGTGAACACCACCAGCCAGCAATCGCTGTTGGTTTGTTCTCTGTAGGTTAGACAGCTGTGCTATTCCCTTCCTTTAAAATGTTATCTTTCTCCATGATGCTCTTACATGGGAACAGCACTGTGAATTTCTCCCTCTGTGGTAATACATACATATTTTACTCTCTTATATCAAGCAAACTGCTTAGAGCAATAGTCTTCCTTATTATATTCCTGAAAAATCTAAAAATCTTAACAGGGCCAGCTGTGCACATTGACCTACTGAGAACAAACTCTCAGCACACATTTGCTAAAATAATTTTGTTCAGCTTGTGAGGGCAGAGCTGAGCCCGGAGGCTTTGCTCAACAACCCCCTGTCCATCAGGGCTCACCTTCGGTTGGCACGGAGCTATGCAGCCATCAGTTTATAGCCTCCATCCTGGAGAGGCCCCGGCAGCTCTGCCATAGGGTTTTCCAGCTTGAGCAAGGCAGGCCAGGGCAAAGAAAGGGAGGGATGGGTGTTGTTAGGTACTTCAAATCTGACTGGTCCATCCTCCCCCTGGCCAGAGGCAGCTGCTGTAGGGAATTCATGGATGCTTCCTCCTGAGCAGCAATGTCCCATGGGACTAGTGTGACCTCCTGCACCAGCTTGTGCGTACCTACCCGAAAGCCACGTATTTTTTGTCCAGGTATGGAGCTGGCTGGAGGGTGATGTAGAACTGCGAGCCATTGCTGTGCCGGCCCTTGTTGGCCATCCCGAGGACCCCTCTTCCCTTGTGACGGACAGAGAAGCTTTCATCTAGGGAAAGAGTTCAGGGATGAAAGGCTGCAGCTGTGTTGCTCCTTTTGCTGCTATTCACCACACAGCTCCCGCATTCCTCATTCCCTGCTCTCCCTTTCCCTTCTCCCAAGGTCTCCCCCAAGGGTCTCATTGAGTCTCATGCAGGCAAAGTCTAGTTTGAGTCAATGACTTTCCTAGAAAGAGCTTCCCACCACTGCCTAATGCTTGAGCTAGTGAGGAAGCTAATGAAAAAATATCCATAAAAAAGCACTCCAGGTATTTCAGGGTATTAAAGCCACAGAAATGATGCCTCTGGCTCCCCCCTGTCGGTCTGTCCATCCTGTCTGCCCCTTGCCGGAGCAGCTCCGGGCACTTAACACAGCATTTCCCTGCAGCTTCTTGGGATTATTCCCAGTGTACGAAGGAGGAAAGCATGAGGCAGAGCAGATGCTCCAAGAAGGGTGAAGCAGAGAAGATGCCCCATGAGCAGAGTCATGGCTGTGAGAACAGGACATGCCTGGCTGGGGCAGGATGCCCAACTGCTCCCTGTGCTTGATGAATCGCACGGGAGGGTGAGCAGGAGACTTGTTTAGCCAAATAAAATGACAGAGCTGAGTAAACGGAGAGCAGATATTTAGTTCAGGAGGCTGGGGTGCTCCCAGAGCAGAAGCTTTGTGCCGGGGTGAGGAGGCAGACGATGGGAGCAAGAACCATGAGGAGGTGAAGAGAATCCTCTGTGCCGGCTGAGGAAGGACTGGTGAAGGAAAGAAGTGGCTCTCAAGAGGGATGACTGGGGAAGGATAGGCATTAGGCATGCTTGGGTTTGGGGAATGATGGCAAGGACTTAATTCCTTCTTCAGGGAGGGGAGGCTGGCTATGAGTTGGGGAACAGGGAGTCCACTGATCCTGACCTCCTCCATCATCTATCTCTGACCTCGTCACACTGAGCAATCAAGAGCCTCGTGGAGCTCTCAACAAGCTTGACAGAAATTGTAGAAATATTCAGATTTTATTGTTCTCTGATTTTTTTAAAATTCTTTTTACCCTGTTTGAGTGCCCTTCTCAGAAACTGCTTCATAAAAATGGTAATTAAATTTTAACTGAACAGTTACTCCCTGACCGCTGCCTTGTGGTTTGCAAAATGACTTCAGCAGACTAATTTTGGAGTAGGATGCTTTGTCCTACGACATGACGCTCTGGTCCGAGTGATTCTCCATAATTACCTCAGTCCTTTCAGCTCATTACAGTAAAATGCGGTTGCGTCCCATTAATTTCAGCAAGCGTTGCAGTGCCCGGACGTGTGCCAAGCGCAGAGTCTCCCGGAACGTTTCCGGCTGACAGAGGCATCTCTCACCCTTTTCAGATATCGAAGATATTTGTCCTCTGCCCTCAGTGTAAAATAGTTTGGCGGGAAGCACTGGGAAAGCAATCTAAGCCTTAAAATATAAAGGCAAACCCAAGTGAACACCTTTCTCAAGGATGAAAGGAAGCTTTTAATTAAAAAGGGGGAGGGGAAGAATTAGCAATCCTCTCCTTTAATACATCAACACGTGGAGTATGTGCAATATGGGTAATAAAAATCTTCCAGGGATGCTTTCAAGGTTGACGGATTCAAAATTAAATCCACCTTAAAATTACTTAAGCGGTTTTTGACGCATTGTCACCTCCCCACATGACATGGCAGCTTCTTTCCTGGGTAGCATAGGGAAAGCACGAGCTCTGCCTAGAGGAAGAGGATGGAGCTGGGAACAAAACGCTGTGCGCTGGGCTGGGGCTTCGTGCCGCAGCCCGGGCAGCACACGTGGGGCCACGGCCCCCAGACTCATTTTCCTCCATGGGCGATTCCTACCCAAACAGAAAGTGTGAAGGGTGTGAGATGTGCACTAGCACAGATCTAATGGGCAGCATTGCTGGAAAAGAAAGCATTGCAAACTTTTAAATCCTTGGTGATGTCCACCTTGCAAACAATTTAACAACCAGCCCTAGTTCTGTCTGACACCAGCTTATGCCCTTTCCGAGATCTGTGCGTCCTGAGAGTCCAGGCTTGCTGCTATTTCAGGAGCTGCAGCATCAAAGAAGTGATTCTTGACCCTTCCTGCCCACTCTAGGCAGGGCGTAGCATTTACTGCCTTAAATCTCGCACACTGGGCTTCCACTTCCAGCAGCTTTCCTGCCTGCCAGCGCTGAGACTCGGCCGGGCAGAGCTGGCCAGTGACCTGCCTCCGTCCATCTGTCCTGGGGTTTTGCTCCGTCTGTCCTGGGGCCTCGAGATGAGAGTGGTTTCTCCTCGCGAGCAGGCTCTTCAGCCTCTTGGGAAAGAAAGTTTTCAGCTACACTTAGCATTTCTGATCTCACTGTTGGCTACTGCCCAGCCTGCTCAAATGTCATCTCGTTTGCGCCATTGGCAGTGGGAAAGCTTTTATATAAGGGAACATAAATCAGTTTCAAAAGTGCTTTAACTGCCATAAAACATCTTTATGGGTAGCATTTAATCTAAACAGAAGATCCCGAATATCTATGTCAATTATATGGGTTGTTTTTCTTAAATATTGCATGGTATAATGTTCTCTTTCTCTTTACATTTTATTACTTTATACCAGTACGAGGGAACATTTTTTGTTCCCTAAACTTAGCTCGTGTTTGTCATTTCTCGACTTTCACGGTTTTATGGGATATTGGGAAGTCACTCCCCTTACAGCCACAGACTCACATAACCGCTGGCAGCGATGCCTGCGGTGTCCCCAAGCCTGAAAAGCTGCTTGAGGTCCAGGAAATGTAGAGTTAAAGCCTTAATTCCATAGCTTTAAATGCATTTAAACAAGTGGTTTCAGGTGCCTGGAGATCCGTAGCTAATCCACTTCCACATTCCTAAGGTCCTGTCCTCAAAGGTGTTGGCAGTTGGAAGCAGGAAAGTGGGTGACCGTCAGCCCTTGTTCAGGCAGGGAGAAGGGGCTGATGGAGCTGAGCCTCATCAGAGGAGGGGGCCGAGGTTACAGATCAAGAAGTGACCTCGCTAAAGCAGTCCGCTCGTGCTAATGCAAGCGGATAATAATTCTGACTGAAAAGCAAAAGCTTTTGCTTTAGGGAGATGAAAGGAAATTCCCAGGTTATTCTGTGAGTAAGATCAGATAAAGAACTTGATTTTTTCAGAAATTTGCCATTACGCAATAAGATAACTGAAGAACCATACCTTCAAAGGTGGGACCATAAATTGACTCTCCTTCATCTCCGTTTCCAGTTATGATGTCTGCAGGGTAGATAAAAGTAACCATCAGAGACCAGGTTTATCACAGGTGTTATTTGGAGTTATCAGTGAGCAGCTCAGCCTATGCCAGAGACCTAGGCTGTGCATCAGCCTTGGGGAACAACTACATCCATCTTTCTGTTTTACTACCAAAATTTTATCAGACCTTTAGGAAGAGCTCTGCTTCCATCCCAAGATACGGTCTCTCTATGGTGAGCTATTTCACATGGTGCATTTAGTCGCTGCCCAATGTCTCTTGGAGGGATCAGGATTAGAACAAGGAAGGATGAAAATGCAGCTGTGGTGTTATGGTAAGTTGAGACCACTAACTTGTCTAAGAAAAGAGATTCAATAAGAGAGAAACTCCTACGGAACCAGATTTCTGATGGGCGAGACACTAAAGAAATCTGATGCATCTATTTTTTAACTTTTTTTTAAAGAAGTTGGTTGCGTTACTTTGTTTAGACATTGTCTTACACCATTCAGGTTATGGTTAGTCCTCTACAGTAGCAAGCTTGTAATTTCAGGTTGCTTTTATGGACTACATAGATACCTGCATAGTTATTCATGGGAAGAAGGAAGTGTATCTTCAAAGTATAAACTTAAAATGGATTTAAGCACTCACATTTGGGGCAGGTGAGGCAGATGTAGGTAAGAAATATAGATAGATAAGATGGATGACAGACCAAAAGGGAATAATGAAGGAAATGCCTTCTGATACACTAACTATCTCGGCTTCCCTGGGGATGTCGGGCAGGCTGCGTGACCCATCATTTTTCCTACTTTCTCCTCAATGCCAAACTCCAGGCAAAGCGCTGGTATTCGAACAGCTCACCAGCACGTTTGGAAGGGCTCTGACACTTGGCTTAAGGCCTCTGTAAATTAATCTATCTGTAAAACAAGTAATATGTTTTCTATGGATATTCTTAGTGCTTTCATGTTTCCAATTAGTTTTCTAATTACTTACCAAAGACCTTCATGAAAAAGAGTTAATGCTTTCAATTAGTTTCCTAAATTCTTTCGAGGAGGTCTTGGATAATCAAAAGAAAAAAATATCCAAACTTTTCCTATGTTTAGAAAGTGAGATGGCTAAAAGAGAAAATGTTTTCTGTTTTATATATATATATATATTAATTAAGAGCCTGTCCTGCAGAGATTAGCTTTGTCATGCAGTTCAGCTACGTCTCCCTGGATGAAGGCTGTTACTCATGCAGATCATCCAGCCCCTACTTTTGCTGTAACTCAGATTTACTCAGGACATGTGGAAACGCACCTCCTCCTTGGATCCACCCATTTTTCACGAGGCGATGGAAAAGGGAGTTTTTGTAGGTGAGCTCTCGGCCATCGCGGAGAGACTTTGCTCCTCCGACACACAGGGCACGGAAATTCTCACAGGTCCTGGGACATGCGTCCGAAAAGAGCTGCAAAAGCGAGAAGAAGAAAACACGTGTGAAATTCCTAGCTGACCTTCACTCACCAGATTTTTGTCCCCGCTTCTTCGGCGGGTGAAACCACCGCGCTGGGTGTGCTTTTGCTTTTCTCCTCTGTAACGTACCTCAAAGAGCAGCCTCCCGACGGGCTGTTCCTCAATGGCTATCTCCAGGTACACAAACACGTGCTGTTTAAAGCAGAAAAACAAATGCAGTGAGGGAAAGGCCAGCTCTCCATGCTGCACTCACTTCCTAATGAAGGCCAGGGTCCAGCTGCCTGGCACAAGTGGGCTCAGAAAATGTCCATGGGATCGACACTGCACAGCAGCATTCCTACTGTTTTGTTTAAATAAACAAAAGAATAGGATGTTTAACTTCATTCTGGGCAGAAATAACCCTAACAGTGTGTTAAAGTGGGAAGCCCTGAAGCGGTTAGTATGTGGTCAGGCATCAGGGCTACTGCTTGCCCCTTCCTGGCTGCTGAGAGGCACACAGGGTCTGCCGTCCTCAGCAGGTCACGTTCCTCACTAGCCACTCCATCCCCAGCTCTGGCTCTGCCATGACAGGCCAGAAACCAAGAAACTGCCACTGCTGTTCTCGTTCTCCTTCCTCCTCGTGGTTACTTGCCCTTTCACAGAATCATAGAGTTGTTTTGGTTGCAGGGACTTTTTAGATCATGTAGTCCAACCATTAACATAACACTGCCAAGCTACCACTAAACCATGTCCCTCAGCACCACGTCTACCCATCTTTTAAATACTTCCAGTGATGGCAACTCAACCATGTCCCTGGGCAGCCTGTTCCAATGCTTGATAACCCTTTCAGTGAAAGAAATTTTTCCCAATATCCAATCTAAACCTCCCCTGGCACAACTTGGGGCCCTTTCCTCTTGTCCTATCGCCTGTGACTTGTGAGAAGAGACCGACCCACACCCCACTACAACCTCCTTTTGGGTAGTTGTAGACAGCTATAAGGTCTGCCATCTGACAACTTCTCCAGCCACTTGCAGACCTTGTATTCTTCTCATAAAACAGTGGTACTTGCCTGGCTGTTTTTCAGGTATTTGCTGTAGAAATCCTCAGCAAGTGCTTGGTAAAGTGCCTTGGGCTTAAAGTCGCGATAGTCCCACTCGCGGTAAGACCACTTGACCAGTTTCTTCTCATCCCCCAGGAGCTGGCCATTAATGAAGCACATCACTGAGGAGGCATACGCCCACACTTCACCTCTCAGTTCCTGCATTTCAGAGGGAAAACAAAGCCTCCAGGGATTATTTATACATTTAGTGAAGAAGCAACCAGTAATAATCCACCACACCTGTGGTATGTTTATGCCTTTCCTACTTTTCAAACCACAGATCCCACCAACAGGAAGGGGTTGGGCAGCAGCTTTCAGTGAGTTGTGCTGATGCTGCACGTGGTTACGTGCCCTAAAGCTCTGGATCCCACTGCTACAGGACATTATCGTGATGACAGTCCCCTGGGTGTCACTTTAGGGGCAGTTCAGACTGAATAGGAAAAATGCCTGAAGAGCCCCATCCTGCCTCGGGGATCTCTGAGGATATTAAATAAATTGGAGTGGAAAAGCTCACTTCCAAAGCTTGTAGATGGCATCAAGCTGGGAGATGCTGCAGTCCCAGGGAGAGGAAATAACCTGAAATAACCTGAGGAAGTGAAAGTTACCTTCTTTTTCTCCTGTAAATATTCATGCCATGCAAATTCTACTAACGGCTGTATTACAGGATCTGCAAACTTGCTTGGAAACTTCAGCTTCAGAGCCTAGATTTTCAAGGTAAGGAAAAAAGAAATTACTTACAAGCAGTTTAATACCACCCCCATCCTATCAGAGTTTGTAACTCCTCATGAACTACAACCTAAGCCACGTTCTAATCCAGTTATTGCACTGTAGCCCTCCTGCCTCTGCTGTAACTGCTGACACTTGCAGAAGTACATGCAAATCGCTCTAAATCCCCTTTTGCAGATGTAGTGTCTTTTTTTTTTTTTTATACAAAGGGCTGCTTCACAAATATTATTGAATTATGCTGGCACTCCCCCGCCATGAGATGAATATAAGCAGCGAGACATTCAAAGATGTTGCTGAGCGTCATCAACCGCATTTTTGTATGCATTTTGCACACACAGGGAGTCACAGTCCCCTACTGTCCCAGGAGATCGGGCTCAGGAGCTTGGGGCAAGCGAGTGGCTCTGTGAAGGCTGCGAGGTGAAAGTTTCCAGTCCCCGTTGTTTGTACCACTGCCGCAAGAACACACTGTTATTCAGCTGTGGGACCTTCCTGCCCATCAGTTTAGTCTCATCTCCATGTGGCCTGTGGCACGCAAGTGTCACAAGCTGTGGCTTAAAGCCAGCCCAGCTGGCCCAAAGTAAAGTGACTTTCTGTTCAGCTCACGGTCCCTGTTGCTATCATTTGGACGCTGGCTGGAAAAAAACAAGGAGAAAAGCCAAGAGGCACCCCTGCTGCAGCTATCGGCTTGGCTTGTCCTGAGGGCTGCTGAGAGACGGCAGAGCTTCAGCAGCTGTGAGCAATGCTGGGGAACAAGGCTGGCAGATAAACTCCTAGGGGCAGGGGGTGTGTGAACGTCAACGTTGCGCACACCATGGGGGGCTGCGCGCTCCACATCCACTGCATGGAAAACCCTGCGACACCCCATCAGCTTTGCAGATTTTTCTTTTCTCATTCGCACCAACAGAGCTGGTATAAGGGACTTGCCATAAGCTGCTGAGAAAGTCGGGCAGAGCTTTGGTGTGCCTGGAATCTCATATGGCATCACACAGCAGTAAAATTTCTTGGAGGCGTAGGAACAAGGAGGCGAGGATGCTGCAATGGAGATCCCCCCTGCCCTGAGCCCATAAAGCCTCAATGCCTCTGCCTGCACCTGGCAGCACCAAAGAAGAACAGAGACCTGAAAATCTGATTTTCTTCCTAAGTGCCACCACCACTGGGTGCAGGCATTCCTCTGCTTATTTACTTCCAGCCCACACCGCTCCTTGCTGCCCCAACCCGGTGCTGGGGTTGAAGCCTGGGGGTTACCTCTGCTGCGCACTTGGCCACGTGGAACGCCGGGTCCTGGAGCAGCCCCACCACCGTCACCGCCACCCGCTGGGAGCCCATGGCACCCCGGCCACCACGAGTGAGTCCGTCAACAGAGCCCGGCTCCACGGCAACACAGGACACAACACACACACATCCCCCCCCTTCTGCATTTCTAAGCAGTTCCCAAGACTAACGTAAGCGGGTTTCAACCACGCCAGAGGGTGGGAAATGCTCTGATTTATGTTTTCCCTTGAAGGAAGGAAAACAAAGTTACACAGAAAGCATGTGGCAGAGTAGAGGACTGAAGCCAGCTCTTTCCAGAGCTCATGATGGATGCTGTAAGTCCAGGATCGTTTAAAAGAAAGGATGAGGATCCTGCTGCTAACAGGTGGCCAATAGCAGATGCCCAGCAAAAAGCATTAAGAACAAGCAAACATGAGAGCAGCGCTTCCCCATTCCTCTCCTAGCCTCCGGTGAGCCTCTGCTCAAGGATTTCCCCCTTTAGTGGCTCTTTTTCATACGAACTCCTTTGCTTTTCAGACCAGCGTAAAAACCCGGCACCCACAAAATCCCGGGGCAACGAGATTTACAGCTTAATTACAACCTGTGTGAAGTCTGCATCTCCTTTTGAGGTGGGAACTCCTGCCCGCAGCTGTATTCGCTGGGCGCTGCCGAGACCTTGTTCCCGCCGGGCAGAGCCATAGGGCACGTCCAGGGGCAGCTCCAGAGGGGTCCCAGCTCCCACAACAAAGCTTTGTGCCACGGCGGCAGCTTCGTGCCCTCGCGGGCGTGATGACGATGCAGCACCTGTGAAAGCAGGTTTGGTGGGACAGCTGTAGGTTCAGCACGGCTGGGTCGGGTCACTTTTCAGCTCTGAGCAAGGTGAATTTTAGGAGACAGTGGTGCTGGAAGTGACAAGACTGAATTGTACGTCACGTCAAAAATTTGAGTAATTTTTAGTGACGGCCTGGAGCAACAGAACAATCAAGAAATATTTAGCTGGGGTTTTTTTACTGATAATTTCTAGGCATGGAAATTCTTACTGTCATTGTGGGCAAGAAAGGGAATTAACTATAAACATGCCACTAATAGTCAATTAATAGCCAAAGTCAAGAAGAAAAGCAACAGTAGCCAAATAAGCTTAATATTATTAGCCAACAAGCCAGTAATATCACTAGCTGTACAGGACTGTTTTCTACAAATTTACGATGGGCTTTTTCAAAAAACAGAGCAAGCCAAGAGCCACTGATTACTTGCTGCCTCTATCCATTCTGGCTTTTATTTCTCCCTTTTTTTTTTTTGCATCACTTTGTAATTCAGGTACATTAAAATCTATTCAACAGGTCGCCAATTATCTAAATTATATATATCAAAATCTTAGACTGAATGATTATTATTCATTTTGGCCTCTTTCTGCTACTTGTTTATGATAATACGTTGTTGTTCTGCGAGCTCATTCATATTTCTCAGATGAGCATAGATGTTAAGAGCGTGTTAAGAGTCAGATGGGACTTTGCCAGCTCTGCCGTGCTCCGCCAGCTGCAGAGACGTGCCGTGCTGCATTCGGTTTGGAAAGAGCGATGATTACCATGAATAAAAGCATGGAAAGAAGCATAGAATAGTTTGGATTGGAAGGGACCTTTAAAGATCACCTAGTCCAACCCCCTGCAATAAGCAGGGATGCCTTCAACTAGATCAGGTTACTCAGAGCCCCATCCAACCTGACCTTGAGTATTTCCAGGGATGAGGCATCTACCACTTCTCTGGGCAACCTGTTCCAGTTTCACCACCCTCTTTCCTGTATCTAGTCTAAATCTAACCTCTATTATTTTAAAGCCATTACCCCTTGTCCTATCGCAACAGGCCCTGTGAAAAAGTCATTCTCCATGTTTTTTTATTATCCCCCTTTTAAGTACTGGAAGGCTGTTATAAGGCCTCCCGGGAGCCTTCTCCAGGCTGAACAGCCCCAAGTCTCTCAGCCTGTACTCATGGGAGAGGTGAAAGCACAAGAAAGCAAAAGAAGTTGTACAGTGCATTTAAACAATGACACTGAAAGCCCTTCAGAGGCATTGGGTCAATGATTAGGAATGTATCCTATGTGAGCTTTCAGTTAAGGTAAAGTGGGAAAAGACTAAAAAAAACCAACAAACCAGCACACTAGGGCAGGTCTTAGCAAACAACAGCCATGAACTTGATCACGATGACTAACCAGCTAAGACAGTAAACTAAGTGTTTTACAAATAAAGAGATGCAAGCCAAACTCTTCCCTGGGCGACTGGCAAGATCTATGCCAGGCTCAACACTCCTACCTTTAACCCGTGAGCATACATTCAGTTTGAGAGAGTTCATGGCCAGGTAGTCATCTCCTTGTCCACTAAGATGCTAAGAGGTAACTGCTGTAAAACCCCTAGCAGTGCTTTTTAAGTCTGTCTGAGCAGAAAAGAGAGCATAAAAAAAAGTATAAAGAAAAACAACCTTGCAAAGTAACAGATGCTGGGTTGAAGCTTTTCCTGCTGTCAGGGTAATTTGCTTTCCCAGCTCAAATGAACTATTCTGACATTCATTTATCAAAAAACAAGATGCCGGACTGAAGGCCCGTTGGTCTGATTCACACCCGCCAGCGTCTGGGCTTCCACGCACAGAACAGCAAACTCTCCTGAACTTTAGAGTGCTGAGGTCAAGAAATGCTACTTACAGCTAAACCATGAATATAACTGGCAAGCAGCGGTAAGTACACACCCAATACTCAAATACCCACTTAACACAGCGCGTTTCCTCGACCCCTCGGGAATTTGTTTCAACTTTCACCTGAGGAATCAGCCAAAATCTTCAGAAATAGCCAATCCTTCATAAAGTTACATTTGAAAAGAAAAAATAGTAAAATCCTCTTAGAGTTCAACTACACCGGGTAACTTACAACTGGAGTAGAAGAAACACAATGGTGTTAATTTCTCACAAAAGTGGATCTTTCTGTAGCCTACTTCTTTGCCTGCGTTTATGTCCAAAACCCTAATCTCATTTTAACATAGTAAGCAGTGAGATGGATTTGCTAAGAAGATTACTCTATGTGAGAAAAGGAGAAGCTAAGGTGTTTACTGCCTAAGGAGTAAAGATACTTAGAGAGTTGCTTTGAAACCTAGTTTTTCAGGCATGCATTTTTTTGCTAAATGGTTCTTAGCGGCAGCTGGACTCAACAGCAAAGCTGAAGGGGTTTCCTTTCAAATTCAAAACAATCCCAGGCTTCAGTTGCAGCCTTAAAAATGCACACACAGAAGAGGGATTTATTTTCACCTTTAATAGAAATGCACTCACTAGAAAGGATGCAAATGGTGTCAAAAAAGCAACATTTGTGGTATGAGAAACCGCACGGGCTTCTCAAGTGCAAGCTCCAGTCTGTGCTGACAGTTTAAGGAACACAAGTGCAAGATGAGTCAGTGCTGCGCTATTTTCAGAAGCTCACTTCTTCACTGGTAATTTGATAGAAAAGCATAAGAAAAATTCAAACCCCAAACTTCATTCGTTTTAGTGACGGCAAAAGCATCAAGCATTCACTACATAATAGTGGCTCAAGCATAAGTGTAGCATCTTACTTAGTCCTGCAAGAACTTCATAATGAACAAATCAAAGTTCAATAAAAAGAGGAAAGCATTTAAGTTATTGTACTGCTTGTCTTAGAATTTAGCTTGTAACCAGCTTTTAAGCATTTCAGGGTTCCCAAGTATACAGCAGAGAAGGACCTCAGTGCAAGCTCCTGTAAACTTATGACCAGACGGTATTATGGCTGCACATTACAATATTTTAGAGAAAATCAAAGTTGTTAGGATGAAACCTCCATAATATTTATCGTTAACTTGAATTTATACAATTAGTAAGACTTTCACAGATGTTGTAACAAGCTTCACTTGTATTTTTTCATCTGTTCTTGCAGCATCAAGATTTCAAGCTTCTGAAGTACAACTGCAGAATATGCTGGTTCTTTTTGGTGGTGGAAATATACAAACTGTAATTCTCCATTCCAAGAGGGAAAAACAAAACGCCTAACTGGAGTTTTGCTATGGGACATTTTCTTTGTATTGATTTACTCCCACTGTCTACCCTTTTCATGATCCATTTATAAAGAATCTGATCTAGTACTTTGACAAAATGGAGATAGTTGCCCAAACTCCAGCAGCACATGGAGCATGCTGGAGCAGCACATGGTCGGGAGCCAGCTGAGTAGTCTGGACTCGAACAAGGAATGCTATCCAGAATTTGGGCTCCTCAGAACAAGACAAAATTGAAGCACTGGACTGAGGGAAGCAGAAAGATGCCAAGGTGATTGAAGAGCTGGAGCACATGATGGAAAAGGTTGAGAGAGCTGGGTTTGTTTCAGGCCTTAAGAGGAGAAGGCTTTGGGGGCACCTTACTGCTGTCTTCGACTATGTAATGGGATAGTGTAGAGAAGACCGAGCTGGACACTTCTTGGAGGCACAGCGGTAGGACGAGAGGCAGTGGACACAAACCACAACATGGGAAATTCCAATTAAATACAGGAAACATTTTTTTCACTGCGAATATGGTCAAACACTGGAACTGGTGGCCTAAAGAGGTTGTGGATCTCCATCTCTGAAAGCATTCAAAACTCAACCTGACAACAGTGATATGATCTAGGTGTACCAGCTTTGAGGAAGGTGATGGATCAGATGGCCTCTGGAAGTCCTTTCCACCTTAAGTTTTTCTATCGTTCTACCCACTAGGCTTTTATGCCAGTGACTGTCTCTGAGCAGTCATATAAGCCAAGTATATACAGAGATCTTTTGTTTTGCTTTTAAATTCTCCTGCCAACTCCTTAATTTTTACATTTTTCATTTGTTAAAATACCAATGTAAATCACAAGTATGACATTTTAAAACTGAAGTGATGATGTTGCTTTAAGCACCAGTGGCATTTTATCTGGATTTTAGCACACTAGTACACTATGTGAGATGTTACCAGTAGCCAAACTTGAACATGCAAAGCATGTATTCCGGCATGGCATTTTATTAAGATGTCAAATCTTTTGTGTTAACAGTCAGTCAGTCATTGAAAACAATCTGTACACATCTAATCTAGTCAGCAAAAACAGCCATACAACTGCAGCGCGATATGCCCCATTTATATAGCTCATTATGCTCTGAAGTGATTCAATTCATTGTTCAAATCCCCACAATTACCAGCTTTTACGTATATTAAAAGTAACATTAAATCCCACTCTCAATAGTACAAAAAAATAACACTTTAAGCATAGACTGGCTCCTAAGCTTAGACTGAGTCCTGTCGGGAAGAGAATTTTGCACTTCAATAGACACTGCCTTCAACATCAAGAGCTCTTCAAAGTGCTTGGTGGAGCGTGTGAACACTATCTCCGCTTACTAGATGAAGAAACTAAGGCACAGAAGTCAGTTACCTTGCCCATAGTCACACAGAGAAGGAGTGGTAGAACTAACAGAGCAGAATTTGGGCTTTTCAGTTGTCCAGAGTAACCACTGCATCTCACTGCCATTGTTCAAGTGCAATGGCTTAAGCTTTTCCAAGGAGCAAAACTTGTACAGCATACAGCAAAGAGAAGGGGCGATCAAAGGCCAGTCAAATGCTGCAACGATTTCAACCCAAAACAAATTTGGTAGTCAATAAATCAAAATGCACTTAAGGCAATGATCACATAGAAAATTAGACATTAACCTGCAGAGAGAAAGCTCATTATAATGTAAGACATACGGTGTTAGTCGTTCAAACACTGAACAGTAGTAATGTTGACTTCATCAGAGAAGTCGTACTTCCTGATCAGCAGACATCTTAAACACTGTTCTTCTACCAGCAAGGTACACTCCCCTGAAGAGTCACACAGAAATGCAAATAAGGGGCCAAGCATCTCCTCAGCACGCATGGATGTGTAAGAGGCACAAAAACCCCCACATTAATCGCTTGTAAGGTATGGACTAAGTGGTAGAGAAATACCAATCTAGAAAAATTTTTAAAAGTCTAAAATAAATAAGGTTAAGAAAACTGAAAGCCACCCATCAAAAATCACCAAGAAATGCATCTTCAGATAGATTATGCTACAGAAAAAAACCCAGTATGATACGTGTAATCACTACCTGGATAAGAAGCATGCTATAGCCTAGCCCTCTGATGACAAATAAGCGTTTCAGAAAGCCTGTCCTTGAATAGGATGCTCACGAGATGACTCATTTACTGACAGAGACTGCTGATGGGATTCAGAAACAGGTACACTTTGATTCTGTTCTTCACTGATTTGATGGGAAGGAACCGTATCTTGACTAGAGTGAGACTGTTGACTTGATTCCTGAGTCAGCTGCACGTGCTGAGCTGGATGTGAAGATCCCGCTAAATGGATTTCTTCATTTTGTCCTTGATGAGCATGGAGATGTTCTAGTGCTTCCTTGGAAAGAGTGATGACGTGCATTTGTTCAGGTTGGGCAGTGTCTATTTGGTTTGCAATCATATTGATACTTTGGATTTGCTCCGCTTGCTCCTGCTGAGCTGAAAGCAACAAGTTTTGCAACTGCTGTGGCGGCTGAGCAAGCAGCGTGAGGTTAGCAGCCTGCGCTGTTGTCATACTTGGGGCATTTTCTGCAGTAACAATACTAATGCCTTGGTTGTGACCAGGCATGAAGTTTATATTATGTACTGCATCTGTAACCAGGAGTTGAATTTCCTGCCCTCCAGAGGTGGCGAGTTGATACTGCTGCAGCTGAAGGATGTTTCTCACTTCTTCTGAATTAGTGTTGGTGCTCGGAGCAGCGCTGGCTTCCTGAAACTGCTTTTCCTTGCTGTGGATTTTTAAGTGAGACTTCAGGTTGTCCAGACGAGCAAACTGCAAACTACATTCTGGGCAGGAGAAAGGCTTTTTGCCCGTATGTAAGATACAGTGTCTTCTCTTAGCACTGGAATCGGAGAAGGATTTTCCGCATATACTACAAGAATATGGCTTTTCTCCTCTGCAAAAGAATATATTTCATCTCATCAAAATATTCATTTTCACAGTGCTGCTTTCTGCAACTTATTACAGAATAAAAAACTTGAATTATTATTCTGTTTTGCTAAATCATAAGCACTTAAGAATAGCGAAGTTAAAAATGTTCTCTATTTGACTTCCTAATTATTTCTATTTGACTTCACAAACTGTACTTTCATATTATATTATCTCTATAGCTCTTCAGTATGTAACTGCCCTCCTCTCATAATACGAGAGGTACAAATTCTGCACTGCTAAACCTTGACAAGAATGCAACAACTTCGCATAACTGTAAGCACTGACCATTTAAAGAACGTTTATTAATAAAAGAGTGTGGGCTTTAAATCAAAAAGAAGTGTCCAAATCCTAACTTGCTGCCCAACTCAAAGGGATGAGATATTTTACTGGAAATGTTTTCTTTTACCTAAGGCCCACAACAGTTCTCCAATGACTTAAAATCTTACATTCCTTTATCCGATACCTCCCACTGACACGGGTAAAAGATAACTCATGCTACTAAAGAGACATAATAGAGTACAGGGAGGCAGGACAATGTTCCAATAACTCTGTTCACCACATCAAAAAACTTCACAATAAAGTTTCCATATAAATAATACAACAGTAAGCATACTGTCATCAAACAGACAGAAAAATCTTCCAATGTCTTGGCACACTAGTATTTAACAGCGCAGTTCTTTCCACTACTAATTACTTCTTTAAAATAGATTAAACAAAAATGTCAATCTTTTACCATCCATTCAAAATGCAAACAAACCCTGACAACCATTCTATAATGGAACAAGCACTGCATACAGGTATCAGACTTCCATTACATTCTTTAAAACTGTAACTTCAAATTAGCTATACTCTACCTGTGAATTCTAATGTGAGTCTGCAGAGAACTTTTAGCTGTAAACGATTTGCCACAAATTTCACAAGTGAATGGCTTCTCACCTGTCAAAAAGAAATTTGACATTACATTTATATAGCACTTCCAATCAATATATTAAACATTTTATATTTTACCATACACAGTATCAATTCTGTAATGTCAAATCCTCATGCTTCTGCCATGGGTCAAGACAGATATCTGAAATTGAATAAACTCACTAGTTAAACGAGGGTGTAGTGTTTTAAACGTACATCTCTGATGTTTCTCCCCTTTGAAGATAAAGAATTAGGTGATCCAAGCCCTTACAGCAACAAAAACCATACCTATGATACAGATGCAGCTATTCCATGCGCATCAGACAAGTTTGAAAAAGGCTGACCCTGCACTAACAGGCATTAATGCCAGGCTGGCATGCAGCACCATGCCCATGAGTAAGCCCAGATTTCCAAACCTGAAAAGCGAATCCATTATTTTAATCATTTGGCTGTCTTCCTATAAGGGTCCATCATCCTAAACAAATCCTAATTCAGATCATAACATACCTTTATTGCACTGAGCTTCTTTATGACACTAGACATGAGAATTCTCACTGTGGAACTTTACACCATCCAAGCATGCTAAAATCAGGGATGGGGCAGCAGCCACTTTCCAAGGAAGCTTCACATTTAGTATAGAACTGCAATGCTTAGCAGCTTTCATACGGCTTCAGAGGGCAGGGGCAAAGTACGAGAGAACAAGAAACGTTTGTCAGAAGGGACCTCTCACCACCAAGTCCCCAGCCTCCTACTGAAAACAGGAGTAACTTCCTAAGCAGACTGTACTCTTATGACATTCTTCTGCCAAAGCAAAACAGTTGTATCAATGTTAACATCTGGCCCCAAATTCCTTAGAATTTTACTTCTTGCTTTTGAGCAGATCAATTGCTATTACCCCATTGTTAATATTGGTATCTGGCCTGTCTTCTGGAAGCAAAACACATTGCAAGCCAGTTTCTGCTAGAACTCATCTTAATCGATCTATTTTTGCAATTTACCTTGCTACTGTGCTTCCTCTTCTCATTTCCCATTACAATTATAGAGCTGTATCAGCTTCAGTTACAAAACTGTTATGTGTGTCAACAAACAATATGTTCCCCTCAATAGAAAATGCAGTATTTATAAGTACCACAAGTTAACACTATTCTGGATACACCAAAAGCTCCCAAAGGCATAGGTTCTCACCTCATTCTATCCCAGCAAATTTAAAGCTGTGTTATTTTCACTGAGGAAAAGAAGGAAATGAATGGGATACATAACTTGCTCTTGTGCATACTTTACTACAACCGCAGGCAACACACTTAAGAATAATTTGATTTGGAGAAGAAACAATCACCATTGTTTATAGCCATTTTAAAAGAAAAAAAACATTTACAAGTCATCTTATGAACTTACCCTTCAAAGAAAACTATTTTAAGAAGCTTATGCCTTGTTATCACGAAATGGTAGATCAACAATTTTATCCCTGTTATCCAGCCATTCAAGTATCAGCCTGCCCTCTAAAGCTCCTATAACACCCTCTGACGCACTGGCATTAAATCATCCTTCCCAGCCCATCTCCTGCAAACATCTGGTTTATTACAGCACAATAAAAAGGTAAATGGAAATAATTATTTTTCTGGTCAGCAGCATTTTTCATGAGCACCTATCCCTCAAAGACAGGGGTGCCCAACTCATTAAGACGTACAATTTCTGTTACTACTTCGCCACATACATGCTGGATGCACCTCTCCTGATAGAATCCTGGATATGGGAATGCAGTTTATCACAGAAGAGCTAATGGGCATTTTCTGCACCAGGCTTTATAAGAATGGGTGAAAAAAAGCTCTTCCTATAACTGGCACTGCTTCTGCACTGTTGTAATACAAGCTCTTTTGTGTTCCTACATTCTTGATTTCAAATCCCTTCATTATCAATACAGGCATCATTACGTATAAGTAGAGCAGAAGTTCATCCCACAGAGACAAGTGTCATTTGCTTAACATTGTTTTGTCTGTATTACTTCAGGGGAAAAGAAAAAAACCAAAACCAACCAAGACATGATAGACACAAGTACCTGTATGTGTTCTTAGGTGTTTCTTTAACTGAGCTGCATCCATGAATTTGCGACGACACTGGTTACATTCCGGCAGTGAACGGCCTTGTCGCAATAATAAAAAAAGTGTCAGTGCATAAGTGATCCCCTGTATCTCTTCAGTGATCTTTGTTAAAGCACTTTCCTGTAAAATAACCACTTTGATATAATATAGAGATAAAACAAAAGGTGAATCACTGCCTCCTCCCTATCTTAATTGCCACACTCCTATTTCTCTACTTAATATTATCATGGGAAAAGAGGGGACTGACACCTGCTCCCCTCCCACCCCAAACATGCCTTCTCTTGAAGCTTTGTAAATTCTGGTATTTTCCACCACTTCCTGTGTGTGTAGCTTAATCTCCATCCTGCTCCAGAAGTGAGGACACTTCTTAAAGCTTGTTCACCATTACTAGTCCGAAGTAGTCGGAAACTACAAGACAATTTGCACAACAGGCAGCAGACACAATTGTTTATACACAGACAGCAGGGCTAAAATAAGCAATTTGTATGTCGAATACAGCGTAACTAAATTTTAATCATCATAAGAGTCCTTCTCGATTAACTATTTTTCTAACCTTTCCACTTATTATATATCATTTTGTCTTTTTTCACCCTATTCATCGTGATACATCAGGGTAGCAGAGACTAAATACATTGCTGAAGAAGAATTTCCAGCCTTAGCCAATCTTTAAGAGGACAAATCAGCATGGACTGTATGCCAGTGCTTCGACTTGAACTTGTTATACCTGTGTGTACTCGATAGTGACTCTTGAGCTGTCTCTTTTGGCTGAAGTACTTCCCACACTGATCACAAGTAAAAGCCTTCTGCCCTGTAAAGAAAATCACTTATTAAAATGTAAGCCACATTCAAAGCAAGGGTAAGGAAATAAATAAACCAGAACACACAAGAGACAGCAGAAATACCTTTTTTCAGAAAGGCAAATTTTTGGGGGAGGGAGGTTACTTTTGCCTTGAAATATTTACCTGTATGTAGGCTCATATGCTCCAGAAGAGAATGCTTTGTTGTCAGAGCCTTATTGCAGACGGTGCACGTGTATGGCCGTTCTCCAGTGTGCATCCGCTCATGGACCTGAAGAGAATGCTTCTGGGAAAAGCCTTTGCCACACTCACTGCACTTAAAAGGGCGCTCCCCTGAAAGCAAAAGGTGATATTGCTAAGTATAGATCATTATTTGTCAATAGATATTCTAAGCTGATAGTGAGACAGACTGCAATACAGTAGCTCCTAAAAAATGACTTTTGAGTAGTGATAAGGAGAACTAAGAGACAAGCTTCACATAGCAATAAAATAATTCTTTAAGTATCGCCATACAATTCAATGTTTAAACAGAGAAATGATTAACTAAACTGCAATCAAGGTAAGACATAAAGGCTATGAAATCTGCTGACAAGAATAAAACAGCAAACACAGGAGACACACCATAATTTGGATGAGCATGCTTTTTTGGACAGTTCTCGCTGTAGACAACAGCCCACATTTCAACAACTAGCTCACATTTAGCAACAAGTCACTAAACCCTAACCCAAAAGCAGCAGCCTCTCAGTGCCTACCTGTATGACTCCGCTGATGAATAGCTAAGAAGTGATTATATTTAAATACTTTCCCACAGTCTTTACAGCGAGCTTCAGAACCCGCACGTTTTCTTTTTCCATCAGTTCTCTTTGCCAGTCCTTTTTCATCCTCATCACCAAGAAGTTTATAATCTTTTAGTTTGATTGACCTCCTTATTCTACGTTTGCTGTAACGGCTCTGAGTGCTCTGTATTCCTTCAGATTTGGGATCATAATTCTCATCTTTCTCAGCTGACAGATCAACAGCAGCTTCTGAGCCACAAGCAGGTTCAGTTTCTTCTGCATCTTTACTCGCTGGATCCTGTTCACTGACAACTGTTTCTTCTTCTGCGGTGTCTTTCTTCATAAAATTTTGCTTATTTTGCATGGAGTTGTTCTCTCTCAGCTGCACATCTTCGGTAGAATTTGCAGCTGACTTTTCTTCTTGGACATTCTTGACTTTCCTCGGTCGCCCTCGTTTTCGCTTTGGTGGGTCTTCATTTTTCTTGTCACTTGCAACAACAGCTACAGAGGCTCCACTGTTAGCTGGAGTTGGTAATGCACTACTTGGGCTATGGCTGGCCTGATAGTCTGTACAGGCCCAAACCAAGTCAGTCACTTTCAGCAGCTGCGCAGTAGCCAGAATTTGTTCTGTGCTTTTTTCGCTGGCACGGAGGCAGCCAGTGTAGATAAATTCTAGCAGTGCCCCGAAGGTGTCTGCAACCATCCCCTCCAACATGTAAATCGACTGCCCTATTTCACCCTCATCTACAAACATCATGGAGAAGTATTCACTGCTGGCAGCAAGCAAAGCTTTATGGGCTCTGAATTGCACATTCTCCACTATTAGAGTAATGTCACAAAGAAAATCCTTTTTCCTCTGTTCTTCAAAATTAGCTAGAATAGTATCTTTGTGAGCCTTGGAGTGGATGACAACCAGTTTCTCAGAAGCATCAGGAGCTGTTTCTGCCATTTTTACGGCGCATATGAAAGGAGGTGCCTACAAAAACAGAATAGCTTAAATAAGAAATATTGTACAAGTCTGCATCATAAGACACCAAATAACATTTGCTTTACCAGGCAACAAGAGTTCAACAGTTTCTGAAAGAATTCAGAAGCCTCTGAACTTTCTTTAAAAAATTAACACTAATGCTGACAAAAATTTTCTTCAAAAAGTGTTTTTAAATCCTAAGAAATGTCTACAGATAGTTTCTTCTTAGATCAGAATCACTGCCTATTATTTCACTGGTTTATCTCCAACGTACTGTGAGCTGTTTAGCATCTAAAAAAAATGGCTACCCCTTCTGAAAACTCCTTTCACAACTAAAACAATTGGACAAAGAGAAGCCTTTGTTCACAACTCCTAAGTGGAAACAAATAATAATAATAAAAAAAGGTCACCCGCAGCTTCATCCCTGCGGAAGGCACATTTCAGATTATTCAGGGATAAGGCTATGAAATCCTCTAATCAATGAGAAAACTTCACTGGCATCATCGTGGCAGGACTCCATGCTGTCTTTTTATCCTTCTCAAAATTTCTCTTTCAGAACACTTAGCTATTAAGCTTCAGCCTATGGAGGTGGGCAACAAAAGCTGAAAAGCAGGAGCTTTTTCCAAGATCATTGTTTAAAATAGGGGTAACTATGCTAATTATTGAACACCCATCTGGCTTGCTAAGCATCTTCAATTGTAAAAATGCAAAAAAGTTAAGAAAAAAAAATATAATCCAGCAATTTCAGAAGAATCCACCAAATAATACTGCACAAGAGATGTGCCAAAAACATCCATTTCAAGAGGATCAGCTGAGCCAAACGTGAAACAGATTAGCTACCTTCCATCTTAAAATATAAAGCTGTAATTTTAAATACAAACATGTATTTAGCATTGCAATCAGCGAGCACAACAGCTCTGATTATTGAAGGAATGCTGTAAGAAACAATATGTCTTCATACTACAGGTGATACCTAAATGCTAAGGAGGTGGCCACCTTCAGCCCCACTCAGCTACCGAACAGTTCATGCCGGAGCCAAACTGTGTATCTGGGAACATTAATTTCTGGCGGACGTGAGCCTGCTGTTACTGCAGCACCCTAAAGCATGGCTGTACGTCTGACCCGACCCTGCCTTACAGGGGATGACAGGAACCCCTGAAGAGTTGCTGCCAACTCTGCCTGCAGGCATTCCCTAACACCAGACAGAGCAGTAGGTGTTCGTGGAATCACAGAATTGTCGGAGTTGGAAGGGACCTCTAGAGATCATCCAGTCCAACTCCCCTGCTAGAGGGATTGCCCAGAGCACATCACTTAGCACAGCATCCAGGCGAGTCTTGAAAATCTCCAGAGAAGGGGACTCCATGACCTCCCTGGGCAGCCTGTTCCAGGGCTCTGTCACCCTCACCGTGAAGAAGTTCTTCCTCGTATTTGCATGGAACTTCCTATGTTCCAGCCTGTGCCTGTTACCCCTCGTCCTCTCACTGGGAACCACTTCAACTCACCCTTTAGGTACCTGTAAACACAGATAAGGTCTCCCCTCAGCCTTCTCTTCTCCAGGCTAAAGAGCCCCAGCTCTCTCAGCCTTTCCTCGTAAGGGAGATGCTCCAACCCCTTAATCATCTTAGTTGCCCTACGCTGGACTCTCTCCAGTAGTTCCCCACCTCGCTTGAACTGGGGAGCCCAGGAATACTGGGCACAGTATTCCAATTGTGGCCTCACCAGTGCAGAGTAGAGGGTTTTGTGGGTTTATGATCACATGAAGGACTTTGGTATTCGATCGCAGGGTGACACCATTACTCTTTTGACTGCAAAATCCAAA
>JAHREE010150163.1:0-21272 GCA_033628505.1 Tringa tobata | reverse complement strand
GCGAGGCGAGGCGGTGCCGGGGGAGGCGGCGGCGCCCGCGGCCCAACTCCGCGGTGCCGGGGGCTGCCCCGCGTGAGGTGAGCCGCCGGCGCGGGTTCCCACAGCCCGGCTGCCACCGGAGGAGGGGGGTGTCGGGGGGGTTTCTCCCGGCGGCGCCCGGCACTCACCGCTCCCGCCGCCAGGCCCCCTCTGCGCAACCGCCGCCGCACTTCCGGCGCGGGCGGCAGGCCGCGCGCCGGGCGTACTGACGTAGGGCGCGGCGTCAGTCCTTCCCCCCGCCCCGCCCCTTCCCCGCGCGTGGGCCCCCGTAGTCAGCGTTAAGCGAGGCGCTGCTTAAGACAGAAGGTTTTAATGTTAAGATTTCGTGCCCAGGGAAAAACTGGTACCGGGCAGGGTGAGGTGATCACCGGCCACGTTGCGGCAGCGCGGGTGGAAAGGAAACACGGGTGTGAGGAAAGGGGAACGCGCAGCCCGCCCTAGGCCAGGCCGGGGCTGGCGCCCTTCAGGGAGAGGAAGGCCCGCAGCCGGCCGTCGAAACCGGGGGGCCTGAGCCCCGGCTGCCGGTAGGGTCCGGCCATGGCCGCCCCCAGGTAGGGGAGGAGGTGGCATTGCTCCACGAAGCGCCCCAGCTTCCTCTGGTAGGCCTGCCGCACCGGCGCCGGGCTCCGGGGGTTGTGGCCTGCAAGAAGTGGAACAGTCTCTTAGTGTCAGCTTCGTGGAATGGCCTTACAGAAATCGTGTTTTTATCCGTGGTACAGATCATAGAATCACAGAATGGTTTGGGTTGGAAGGGACCTTAAAAGCCATCTAATTCCAACCCCTCTGCTACGGGCAGGGACACCTCCCACTGGACCAGGTTGGTCAAAGCCCCATCCAGCCTGGCCTTGATGGGATGCCCCAGGGATGGGGCATCCATCCAGATAAAAGTGCCCTGGGCCATGCCCGTTGGTGCCAAACCAACAACAAAAGGCTGGTGTTTCAGAAACTCCCAGCTCTGAAAGGGTAACGATACTCAGATCAAGGCTTTTGTAAAGAAATAACAAAACAGATGCTCAGCTGCTATGAACTTGCCATCCTGTGGGCCATGAGGCAATGGCCGATGTGGGTGATGAACTGGTGCTGCTGGGGACAGCCCGGACACAGCGTGGCTGGCGCAGGGCACTGCATTCCTGGCACAACTGTTCTAAATGCTTTGGCCATAAAAAATCAGGAGCTGACTGCTTTTTCAAAGGAGGAAGGAAAGGTCAAGTCCAAGAACTTTATCTCTCTGCCTTAAGCCATATTTTGGTGTACATTAGTATTGAGTGCCAATCCTCAGAGTATTATTTATTATTTTAATTGTTACACTGAGGCAAAGGGGAAGGAATGATTTAAGACAGCCAAATCATAACCATTACTTTTCCTGTAAATGGTACTTTATATCTCATTACAGAATCTGGGCAGCATAAAAGAACTACGCTATGAGACACTTCAGCCCACTAGCTTTAAATTGTAGAGAACTGCATTTAACAGCTTCTGGGTGATTTTTCAAGCATAGCCATACATAGAGCTCTTGCAGGAGTCAAGTTTGAAGGGCACTAAATCGCTCTAGTGATGTATGATTTCCTGCTCTTTTTTCCAGGAGTAAGTCTCTCTGCGTTTATGATTGATCGCCTGTAACTTCTCGGTTACTGAAAGCAGTCCAGTATTGTTAGAAAAGCTCCGGGAGCAACTAAACCACTGCTTCTTGTCCCCTATTTAAATGTGAGATTAGAGTGTGGCATACGTTGAAGATGAGAAAGTCTTACTTCAGACAGAAATAGGATGTAAAAAATTTCCAAGGGACCACAACGTGAAGCACTTTGATCAAGTTTCTGATCAAGGACAATGTGACTACTCTGAGGGGACACACAATAATAAAGAATGCTGTATTTGCAAAGGAGTTTTTCAGTGTACTGGAATGCTGTAGGTTAAAGTTGGAAGCAGTTCTGCCTGTATTAGAAGAAGATAACTTTTTCCTGGATTCCTACGATCAAACTGTTTGTCACTGCATGAGGAGAAGAGATTGGTGCGCTCGCGTAACCTTTGCAGTTCATCATCCAGTGTTAATAATGATTTAATGATGCAATATATGAGCAAAGCTTTCCTAGCATGGACATTATTACGTTAGCAAAACTCTGCTAACAACAGAATGTTGTTTTCATTTCAACAGAATGAAAACAGTGTATGAAACAAACTACAATATAAAAGCAGCTTTGCTGGCTTAAGAACTGTACATTTATACAGGGGCTTATCGTGTGCCTACCCTGTTCAGTGGTCTTCCCTAACAAAGGTATGCTAGCAAAAATCATTTATAGTCCAAGAAAATTCTGGAGGGCTCTGGAAACTGCATGAGGAAACACAGGATGTGAAGAACTTTTAAATGTCATTAAAGTCTCATGATTTGTGAGACATTTACCTACCTACCTAGATTACTACCCTTATTTTCCTCCCTGGTCCTTACACATTTCCAAGAAACTTGGCAGTATGTACTTAAATCAGTATATGACAGTATGGTCCCAAGTTGGACATAAGAAAACTACCCAGTTGTGTTATCTATATTGTATCAGATGATTTACTGCTTTTATATAATTCCTTATTTTTATAGCATGTTACTTTATACTCTACCTTTTAAATGGCAGGCAACAAACAGCAGAGCGGTTTTTTTTACACTTAGGAATGGAAACTTTGGTTTTAAGCAGCCTACTTCATGCAGAGCTTTTATTAGAGAAGTTGCTACTCCCTGAAGAAAGAAGAGTTTTATAAGACTATTACAGAAATCTAGAACAAAAACATATTCAAAGCCTGATCCTGCTACAATCCAAATCTAACAGTATAGGATGATACCTAAGCTGGTGAATTGTAGAAGATAATGAATAGTGTAAAATAAGGAGGGAAGTAACCATGAATAATTTATTTCATATTCATGCCTCAAAATGTAACCAGCTATCCTGAAATGACTCCAGATAGGCTTGAGTCTATCTTGGTGTTAGAAACCAAAGAAAAATGTAATCTTACAGGATCTGATAACCAAGACTCAGAAAATCCATCATATGATATTGTAGTTTATTATTCCCCCTGATGGTCTTACTTGTGTTTTTTCCACTAGTGCTATCTATAATAAAATAAATATCTATTATGTTAAAGCTTTTAAAAAATTCCTTTCAATTGTAAGTATACAATTTTCAATTTAATATAATCCCATTAATAAACATAAGACTTGCATTAAAAATGAACTATACTGAGTGGGATATAATATACATTGCAAAATCATGTTTTAAAATAGAAAAGCAAAAACTGGCCTGTTCAAGGTATCCAGCTGAAGGAAGTGCAGTGAGTAGTATTGGCTCCTTTATTGGAGGGAGTTTACATGGAAGCTTCAGATTCCAGTACTTCTCTGGTGACCTAACAAGATAAAAAGTAAGCGCTTTCAAGATATGTAAATGGTGACATGATTAAAAATTAAAATGCAGTTGGTATATCCACCTCATAAACTTCAGAAGTTTTTCTTCACTTTCAAAAATATATAGCTTATCTCGATATTTTGCTGCATACTCGATGTTGCCAGGCACCAAAGCTTCATATCTGAAGAGTAAAAATAGAGCAAGAAAAAATATTACTTCACGAGAAATGTAAAACATCACTTGTGCGGTGTAAATTCATGAGCTACCGGGAGCTTTCTGGTAATTTAGCAAATATAGGTCCTGCAAAGAAGTAGCAGTGGGATCATCCAAGTTTCCACCACATGACTTACAGTTACAAGGCTCAAAACTTGAGAGTCTTTGCCTCAAAATCCACATATTAAGGGGCTTCTTTAGAGCTCCTCTAGTTAAAATGCCAATGGCAGTTGTTCAGGAGATTAAGAAGGGACAGCATAGAATTGACTATTACGGTTCTACCTTGATGAGAAATTCCTGCATGCTGAGGAAATCAATGGGACTTTATGGTGGAGCTTTATGGATCTCTCATAAACATTGTATAGCTAGGTTTGCATCTACTAAGGCTTTGTGAGATTTGTTTTACCTTTTGATGGCTTGTAGAAAACTCAAACTATATCTGAGCAGTCTTCATCACAAAAGACAGTAAGCCAACACAGATCCTTCTAGAACTTGTAGCCATATGAGTTTCAAAAGGTTTACGTTGATTTCCAATGCCACAGGCACAACATAGAGAGTTGTAATAGCTTTTCCTGTCCAAACCCTGAACACTATTACAAAGTACTTTGAAAGTATTTCCTCATTAATGGTTAATATAGGACACAGAGTCTGTAATTCAGCTTATGAAAACTGCAGTGATGTACCTCTGTTTTCCATCTAGGTAAGTGACTGGACAGTATCCCTGCATTTCAGCACATAGAGGGAATAAGGCCTTCACTTCTGCCGCAGTCAGTTTCTTTGGTAGCATGTCTGGAAGTGGGAGAGGGTGAGGCGCCAATGGTGGCACGTAAACCTCTGGTCTGCTCAAGAATTTCTGTAGAAAAAAAATTTAAATGTTTTTCTAATGAAAGCAGTGCTGTAAGACTGTTAGTCAAACTCCAGAGGATTGGCTCACGCAATTTAGATACTTGTTTCTTCTACACCTCTCTTAGCGTGCTGGCACTGCTGCTGCTCTGGGATAAGTAATTTCTTTTCCAGCCCACTCTCAGTTGAAGTCATCACTCTCCACCCACCATCTGTCACTGTCCATTGCTATCATTAGCCACTCTCTACCCCCAGCCTCCCCAAAACAGATGGAGAAGGGAGGGAACGGTTGCTTTAAAATGAATGTTTGATCTGTGACAATTTGTAAGATGAGCTTTGGTTTGAGTGGACTCTGCTGCATTTTGTTTGCCTCGATGTTTGATAGCAGAAGTAGACAGAACAAAAGCTTGAATACTAACAACACGAGGCAATTCCAATTACATATGTATTGTTTCTGTATGGAATCAAAGAATCTAACCATCAGCGGTCCCTCTTTCCCTAATCCCCTCCTGACCTGCTTTTTTACACTTACGTCCAGTTCTTCCTGCGAAGCCATTTTGTAATAGTGTCCTCGAAATTCTGCAGCAAACTGCAATGATGATGTTACGGAGCAGTCAACCAATTCACCCGTCTCCGCGAGGGTGACGGGGCAGTACTGTCCAAACTCCCCCAGCCGACCCTGCAGCTCTTCAGGAGTGATGCATAAATCAGCAATGCCAGCTGCTTTTCCTGTTAAGAAGAGCAATTAATGACAATTTTTATTAATGAAAGACATAGAAACATCAAACATTTCTATGCAGAAATGTTACAGTTTAGAAGCTGTTATAAGTCATTATGTGAAAATGATATGAAATAATGAGAATTAAAATAGCATTTTTTAAATACTGATATTAAAATGAAGTTGCAACCCATTTAATGAATTAATTTTGATAAAATTTTTCTAGCACTTAAGAAATATAATCATTATTAATAATGTGGCGTATTCTGTATGCTTAACTTATTAGTCTGTTTTCACTGGGACAGTTTTATTTATGATTTATTGTTTTACGCTGTGTTGCTAAGGAACATTTCAGCTATTATTTTATTTACACTGGTGAAAAAGAGTACAATGTGTGATGAAAGCCTCCCCTTTATTCATCCCTGTCTTGCAAATGTTGCAATCTATCTAGATGAAATATATTCAGAATCTTGAATAAAATGTCATGTAAAACCCAAATGATTTAAAATCTGTGCTTTTCAAGCTTGATGTGAAAAACTTAAATGTATTTTAAATTTTTTGGGGCTTATGACTGCAATTTTTAAGAAGGGTGCAGCCACAGAGCTGTAGAAGTTAAACCCAAAAAGTGGAGATAAGATAAGGAAGTCTGCCCTTCTGAGGAATTCTAGTTAAACTGCACAGGCATGTTTAGAAGGCATATTTAATCCTGACCAATGCTGGCACATAAAAATTCAAGTGGGAACTGTGCCAGCTTAGAATAAAGTGGATTTCCTCCCACAGCACAGAAATGAACTCAAATGGCATATTTAATTCTGAACTGAAAATTAGCATTTCCCTCTTCCTCTGCTGACACTTAAGTGAAGCTGCAAGTCATAGTTCTTGTATAGTTTGGGGTACCCTTTGTGATTTATCACCCAACGCTGAGGAATCTGCCATGGACCATGACACCTCTGACATCTTTCAGCTGTATTCCGTTACCCTGTCCTCGGGAAGATGGTCTCAGACTGTCCTGTGGCTGGTTTTGTCTTTGGTGTCTTCAAGAGATCTCTTCAAAATCTCTCCAGATGACATCAAAGAATTCAAGGATATGTACGTATGTGTCCAAAAATTAGATTAATCCAAAGCAAGTTGAAGTTTAAATGCACTTACTACATTGCAGCTTCTTAAAGAAACAAGTATTATTCTGAGAAACTTTGTTTTTCTTTTACCTTCTCGTATTCTTTCCAGGTATACCTGGATTTCTTTAACAACCACTTGAACTTCCTGCAGTACTTTGTTCCAGATCCACCATTTGCTCCGAAAGGCATCGATCACACACCAGTTCTGATGCTCCTTCTTATAGTAAGTCCTAATTGCATCAATGTGTTGTTTATAGAAGGAATTTTTAATAGCTAGAATCTGTGAGCTGTCATGCTCAGGGTAGGGAGGTCTGAAAACAGTGAAAAATAACACTGGTTTAATATCAGTCTGAAGATTAGCTAATTTCATTGAATTTCAGGTGTAAATGATAGTGTTCACTTAAGTCCTTTTTATAAAATTCTGCTTCCTTGAAACTGTAGAACATATTTGAGAAATACAACTTTCTTACTAAAAATATTACCAGTTACATATGAAAAGCAGCATACTTATGATCAGACAGCTGTGTTCAGAAACAACAAAATTTTTGCTATTTATGTCCCAAATACAACTCAGCAATTTTGTAAAGGATGTAGAATGTAGCAGCACATATGAACTGACACACACTACCCATTACACCATTAAATAGTACCCTAGACAAAATGCTATGAGACTTTTAAAATGGCAGTTAATCGTTTATTGAAAACCAGGCTTAATTTTGAATTAAGCTGTTGTTAGAAATCAAGACATAGCTGTAATCCTTGGATATATTTTGAAAACTGTCATATGTACATATACATAAATGACAATAATCCATCTGACCTCTAAAAATACGCAAGACCAGAAAAGATATTTTGACTAGAACATAGAAGCATTTCCTGTTCTGGTTCTTAATTTAAATGATACTGAAAAAAAAAGAAAAGATAAACTTCTGTTTTGACAGGATTAATTTCTCTGTAAGTTGTACCTTCCAGAAATATCTGATACTGCACATTTGATTTGTATTTAAGCCTGAAATGCAATTAGTTTGATATTTGAAATGTAAAGTTTAAAGTAAATATTTTCAAAAAGACAGTATTAATTTAATTTTTTGCAATGCAAATTGTCTTTGGGCTTTCAGTAAACAATTAAGCATTGTACTGATTGCTTGATAAAAAGAAAGAGACAAAATGAAAGAGACATGCAATAATGCTCTAAGCTATCTGGAACTTCTTAGAAACACTTCCTCTAATGAGAACCAGGTTCTTATACAATTTAATTTTAAGGTGAATGTTCTGTTCTTTTTAATTCTCTGTCCATTTACAAACTACTTACTGCTCTTACTCAAAAACAACCAACAGCTCTTTAAACAGAATATTTATCTCCTTAGAAAAACAAAGAAGGGAGTGAGCTGAATTGAAAGGTTTAGATGAGTAACTCATGAATTGTATACATTATTAAAATATACATTGTTTCCATCTTTTGAAAAGAACTCAAGACTTAAAAGAGAGCTTATTGGATGAAGTATCATTTCCCTTATAATAATAATTGAATTGATGAATAATAAACCTAAGCAGCAGAGTGAACCAGTAATATTTCTGATGTACGATTTAATTACAACCAATTAAAGAAAGCAGTGGGTGCACAGCATTGAACATCGGCAATCTCAGTCATGTAGTCGGGGGATCTGGCCAGAGCATGCCACAGATTCCTTATGTCTCTGTTTCTGGTCTATGGAAAACAAAGCATTAGAATGTAGAAGGACTGGTGCCCATGTCCTTTCATACGTGGAGTTCAGAGACAGCTGGGGTTATGCACCAGCTTAGATACATCCTCTCTGGGTGCAGCACTGAGGCACTGTGAGTTGAGAAATGACAATATTGTGTGGATGAAAATACAGCTCACGGGGAGCATCACTACCTATTGGTGCTTTCCTTATCCAGCAGTGCTCTTCTGAAGACTTCCTTTGCATCCATTTCTAATTCAAAGATTTTCACTGGAATTATCCTAGCTGATTCCAAGAGGTTTACTTGTTTTCTTGTTACAGGATATCCATCAATTACAACTCTGCAGACAAACAGAAACAGGAAGACAGTTTTCTTAAGTCAGTTTCTAATGAACCATTAAGACTATGTATATTCGTAGTACATTCTCAATAGAGACAGAATTCTACACCCATGCCATGAAGTTATTGCTGCCCAGACTTAATAGACACAGTCTTTGCTCCTAAAAATTTACAATAAAAATAATAATAATTGAATAGATAGAATAACAAATAGTAAAGAGTAGAGGAAATATACAAAAGGCAAAAGGTATAGGCATGTAAGTGAATGGATCTGACCTAAAAATGGTGGACTTTAAAATTCTGATACATCAATCATTCAGAAATATAATTTTAATTGTGGGAAATCTCCGTATGGATCGGGAGGAGTAGTTTTCAAAGTGAAATGTTTTACAGTACTTGGAAGAGTTTGTAAAATCCTATTGAAGAAGAAAAGCTTTTCACCTATTAGGCAATACTGAGGCAAAACATACTGAAACAATATTCCAGTATTTAACATGATAAAAAAGTTGAAAGAATTCTGATCTCAAAATCCAGTAATTTTCAGAGATTATTCCAGAATTGCCTTTCTCTGTAACAATTCTTTTTGGGGACAGGAATTGAATGTCATGAAATCATGATCATGAAGCTTTTTGAGTCTGCCCAGTTTGGAAAGTGTTTCAGTGGTGGAGAAAGAGTCTAGGAAATCAGGATTACATATGAACGAGGTGGGAAGACTCACTAGTTTCAGTTTCTCCTTAATTATTTCAGTTGTTAACAAAAACAGAAAAGCCATTGAGTACTGAACCAGTCTGAATGACCAAAGAGGATCCAGTGTGTCCAAGCTGGTAATGGAGTTGGTAAAAGAGACATAAAATGTTAGTTCTCAAAGGATAATAGAAAGTATTGGCTTATTGACTGAAAAAAATATAACTTTCATAAAGCAAATTACTTGGATTTACTGGAATATAGTTACTTGAAAATTGCAGAAAATTATGCTTTAGTCAGGTTTCCTCGAGTCATGCGAGGAACCTCATTTTGTATGGCTTATTTTCTTAATGCATAAACCACTGATGTGTTTTAGTGAAATTGTTTTACAATAACATGGGAATCACTGCCTATGAAGGGACTGGCATGTCTAGAAAAATACCCTGAAACCCAAACAGGACTCTTACCCGGTGGTATTACACGTGTCATTCATCAGAGCCACATCTAGAGCCTGGATGGCCAGTTCATCAGGTACGGTCAGTCCTCTGTGAAGAAGTGACTTTAACTTCAGTGCCAATTCAGTCTCTGGCTGCCGGTTTAACACTTGCCGTATGGCATCTCCCATACTCAGGCACAGTAGCCCATACACGCTTGCAAATTTCTTGGCAACTGCAAAACATTTTGATTTCAATACACAACTTTTTACATAAGCAACATCACAGCCCAGCAGTCTGCTCAAGTATGTTCTTAGTCGTGGAAACTAACTGCTCAGCTCATTCCCTGGGTCATTTCCAATGCCTAATCTTGGTCAGTGGGTACCTAACCCTGCCCTACCCAAACCTTTGTGTATATGCAGAGCATACCCAGTGCAGTAACAGCATTCAATTCAGCACAAACCTCAGCAGCAATGGTGAATATTATTACAAAATATCTTAGAAAATACGCTTCCATTTCTGCCTCTTGTACAGAACAACCTAGCAGTTAGATCATTTATCCAGGTAATGGGAAATATGGTCAAAATTTTCTCAGCTTGAGATAATTTGAACCCATGTCTTCTTTTTCTAACACCCTATTCTAATCCTTAAACTGTGTTGTAAGCTGAATTTTCTCCTTCTCCAGTTAAAGGCAGAGACCTGTGGATTGAAAGAATCATAAAGGAAGAAGGAGAGGGGAGAAAGATGAAAGTCTTGTTTTTTAATTTAGAAGTTTGGAAACAGATTGGGGAACGTGGAGTTTTGGGTTCTGGTCCTTGATCCTAAGAATATTTCTTCATTTTACATTAGATCATATTGACTAGAAGAAATATGAAAAAATTAGAAAATAATCCGAAAAAATTAGAAAATAATCTGAAATAATACAAGGGGTACAAATATTCTAAATCCAGATTTTCTGCCAGTACAGATCACTAACTTCTTAAGAAGCTGGGATAAAATTCAGATGGACAATGCATAAACATCTGACTGTAATGAGACACTAGAAGATGTAACTAAAGGATTCTATGCCCAGCAAGAAAAGCAGGAAGACCAACAATATCAATGCTTTATGATTTTTAAATAGCAGTAATGACAGATACAGCTTCTGTCATTAGGTAAGGTTTTGCTTTATAGATAATACGGGCTCCTACCTGTAGTCTTTCCAGATTTTGGAGGTCCCACGATTGCAATCTTAACTGGCACAGCTGGTTTAGGTTTTGGCTGACGAATATATTTGATGGGATTTTTCATAAATGTTTCTTTATTTTTTTTACTTGAAAAGAAATAAATATATTGTCGATAGATTACAGGAAAGGCTATGCTTTCATGGTTTTGTTGTGGCTTGATTACTTCTCCTTCACTTAGCTGTAGCATATATAAAAGGGAAAGCAGTTGATTAGGTTTGAGAAAGCCTCGTCTCCCTCCACGCTACATAAGTAGCTTTATAGGCAGGTAGAGGACTACCAACTGTATAAAACAAACCATCAAAGCATTCTGAAATTCATACATATGGACATAACATATTGTCCGAATCTGAGAAACTTCCCTATGTAAGCAATTCTTGTACAAAAAAAATATGAAGTAAACATTGAAGCAAGAAAGAATATTCACTGTTTCCAGTAGGTGGTACCGTAACACTTTCTGTCCATCAAGGGAATGTAGTCAGAGAGGTATATATATTTTTTTTAATTTTCAAAGAATAAAGAAAATAATTTTATTCCTCTGTAAATTAAAACCACTTCTCTGCCTGACAGTAGAAGATATACTGAGAATACTGTATTCAGCAGAAGTCATATACAAATGAAGAAAACAGAAAAGAATATCAATGCTTACATTGTGGTGAAGTGTAAAACCACAACAAGGGAAGCCAAAAAAGCTTTTGGTAAAATACACACGGTGCTGATGAAATCTTTTCAAACACATCAGACAGCCCACTAGAAAGTCTATAGTGTTGGTGGATCATTGAGTTGTAAGAGGAGCACTAGTGGAAGAACTGGTCGTTGCAGAAAAGCTAAATGATTTCCCTGCACCACTGTTCACTATGGAAGAACTTAGTCATGTCCCTGTTGCAGCCCTTCTTGCAGGAACTGCCTTCAAGTGTCACTAAAAGATATTTTAGAACAAACTGTTGATATCTGTAGAAAAAAATTGCCAAGACTGGATGGCATTCACCTTACGGTTCTAAAGTGATTCAGAAGTGAAATTTTTACTGTGTAATGTGTAACCTATTACTTATGTTGGCCTTCCTTCCATGAAAAAGGTGGAGAAAGTGCCATTTTTTGAAGAGGCCTCCAGGATGGACCGTGGCAAACAGAGTCCAGTAAATCTGACCCTGTATTGAGCAAATTGAAATATATTAAGGAAAAAAAAACAGTAGTTACAGGCATACATATGAAATAACGGGGAAGAGCTGACTCTGCTTCTTGTAGAGGGAAATCACACCTCACAAATCTATTGGTATTCTTTGAACGAGTCAGTAAATATATAGATACATTGATCTGGTTGTTGCAGTAAGAGATGAGACTGTTCTACTGCATGGCATTACCTTGCCAGACCCTTCTCTGATTCTTAGGTTCCTATTCCTGCATTAAGGCATTTCAGGGTGCTTGAGCTGAATTTATAAGACGCCAGCAGTCTGTTCTACCTGCTCCCATTCCTCCCTGAGCTCATCATTTATATTCTCTGCTTATTTAATCAGTTGCATAACTACTTCCCTGCTCCCCAGTTAAATCTAAAAGTAAATGGCATATACTCTACCTTTCTACAAAAAAACCTCTGGTCCTCAATCAATTTCATCATTTCGATTACATCCTATCATCAAAATAATCCTATTTCCCTTTCATTATTGTCAGCATGTACATTTCTGCTGTCAGCACACCACTCTGATTTTATCTAATAGCTTTTTATTACTTCTTTCTTCTAACTGAATCTTACTTTTTGCTTGGTAAAAAAACGTTATACAACATAAATGAATGAATTGGAGAAAAGGAATGACAAAAATGTAGTGAAATTTAATAGAGGAAAGAGCAAGGTCTAGCATGTAGGGACTAATACGAATTTCACATATAAGCTGGGGTTCAGTAACTGGAAATGACAAAAGATAAAAAATACCTATTTCTGTAATATGTCCCTAGATTATTAGATGCCAATTTGATGCAGTCATGGAAAAGGCAATTCTGATCCTAAAACATTTTAAGTATTTTCATTATATAAAGCTGCAATAAGAGCTGATCTGTATACAGTTCTGATTGCCAAGGTGAAAGAAAGGTAAGCCTGATCTGGAACAGCTGAAGACCCAACACGATGTCTATACAAAAGGGAATAAAAGTCATTAATTAGCATAGTTAACTGCCCAAGTATGTTTGCTTTAGGAACTTCCTGTTTTCTGTATCTTGTTCACTGTGGGTATTTTTGAATAAATCCTCATTTTTATTTCTGTTTTACTCACAGTACAACCTGCTTTTATTTCTGGCATTAAAACAAAAAAAATTACCTGCTAATATTTCATTTGCTACCTATAAAACTGTATCAGCTCACTTTTGGGGATAGACATGAGTACTCTCTGACTTTGGCTTTCCAGATCTCTGGTAAAATACTATGGGATTAGATTTGTTGCTCTTCAAAATTTGTAAATTTTTTCAACAAAGAATTATTGCTGATGAATTACATACATTTAACATTCGTTGGTTTACATTTTTGCCACTGCTAGGGTTGATGGCCACTTGTGTGGCTTCTTACACGTTCAAACCCCAAATCCTTTCAGTTTGTTTTCACTGCTTCTGGAAGGGTTTAAGACCTTCTCTATTCTCCTGTGTTTTGTGGATCATTAAGAATTAGGCATTTATTTCTAATTTGGTGCTATTTAATTGTGTTGCTAATGCTAATGTAACAAAATTTACTAAATGCCTCTCAGCCTTAATTTAGCTGCAACTATGACTAAGACTAATACCTTTTTTATCAACGCTTGCTGTGTTTATATATATATTCAGTTTTTCATGAAATATTTCTGGTATTAGTTGCTACTGTCTGACAACATCTTATGTGAAATATATTTTTTAAAAGTATTACTTCTTGAAAATATTCTTCAGCTCTTTAAGAACATTACCTTGATTGGATCCCACTGACCAAAAGAACTTGGAAATTTATATGAGAAAATTAGCATTTTCTGTGCAAGTGGCAAACTTATTGGGTAACATTTCTCAAAAATGCTTCCACGATTTTCCATTAGAGAATTCAGCTTGCTATATATTTGGTAGCGTACGATGTGAGGCCTCCGTCCCCCATTGATCTTGATTTGTGGTATTAACAATTTTTCAAGTTCTTCCTGGTTAATGAAAACATAATGAAATATTAGAATCATAAACACAATCAGATTTTTAATAATGACTGACAGCAAGGGTTTCTTGAGCATGTTCTGAGTCACTGTAAATCAGCAAAATTTGATTCGAGAATTGGTCTTCCTGCCCACTGAAGTTTAAATTATCCAGCCTATATTAAGTATCACATTATTTAAAAAAAAAAAAAAGGATGATCTCACAGCTAACTTTAAGGAATCTACAATACTAAAACTAAAGCTTGAGAAGTATCATTCATTCAAAAAGAAACAGATATCACTCTTCCCCTACTCCAAACAATTTAGGGTGGCTTATTTAGTTACTCCCTAAAAATATTGCTGCTCTCTAGTGACTTACTATTCTGCAACTTATTCAACCAAAATATATAACCAATCCATTTTTACAGATTTTTTTTCTAGCTTCTAGTAAATAAGGACCCCAAGCAAGATTGGGTAAGTCTACCCAAAATTTTCCTTTGTTTTTTTCCACACAATATTAGTCTTATAAATTATATACTTTTTAAAGTATATACCTTCTCAGTACGGCCTTCATCTTGCTCATGCATTCAGATCATTAATACAGCAGCAAGATTGTTTACACATTATAACTTTTGAATTTGACAACTAAAATAAACCTGAAAACTCTTCTTGCATTAAGCAATCATATAATTTAATAAAATAAGCAGTGGATTAGGTACCTCTACGCCTTGTAAACCATCTTTTTCTAAATTAAACTTTTCTACAATTTCATTTTTTATGCGGTCAACAGCATCAATCTCATGTTCTTCTTCAGCCTCTTCTTCTTCTTCTTCTTCTACAAACTCTTCTTCAAGTATAGCTTCAATATCTTCATTTTCATTCTCATCCTCAGTGGCTTCATAATGCTCCTCATTTGCTAAAGCCTATAAAGGTAAAGTATTTTGTTATTTCATGTCTATGATACAGATGTTTTGAAGGAACATATGGAATTCTCGTCTCTTTTTTAAGTAGAAAAATCAGTAATTCAACACAGCTTCACTTGGGGGTATCCTTTATCATTAGCAAAAATCTAGTAAATTTTAGTAGAAATTCAGAAGAAAATACAGAGGTATTGCATAGTGCATACAGTGAAGCATTGTACAAGTTCCAAGAGTGCTTAAAAAACTGAAGTGCTACACTGCAGTTTTGATGAGAAGAGTATTTTTTTCATATTGTAGTTTGGCAGGACTTTTTTATAAACAAGCTTCTTAGCTGGAAATCTAGTTGCTATAATTTCATGAGCAGTCAAGTAGTACATTAATGCATTTATAAATTATAGTATATAATTGAGTTTGGGCAGAAATCCTGGTACAATCCTATTCTGGGTTAACCATGGATTTGACAGCATATTTAAACACATGTCTAATTGCAATTAGTGGGGCTACTCTTATGCTTACAAATTAGGTACATAAAACACAATCGTAAATATTTTGCTGAATTGGAGCACATACTGATAATTATTTTAAAATTGCTTTTAATGTTCATAAGTGCATAGTTTCTAAAACTGTTTAACCATCATGTCAAATTACTTTTGAAAGTAGAAGTTTCTGACAGTCTATCACATTTTTACTATTCTGCATTTCCCTGAAAACTTTGTGACTAAAAGCTCTAGAAATTTCTAAGATATGAATGCAAACACTTCTATTTAAAATATTTTTATTAGCTTGTTTTCTTACCTCCTGTTTCTTTTGCTTTCGTTCTGCTAAAAGTTCTTCCCTTCTTCTAGCAATCCTCTCATCCTGTTAGTGAAAAAAAAGATGTAAGATGACAATGATAATTGCTATTAAAAGCTCTTCTCTGAGTATTGGTAATGTGTTCTAGAATTAACGTTGTTCTTTCCACCTTAAAATTCTGTTTCTAGTTGATTCTAACGTTAAAAAACATTATCTGTGCAGCTTGACATTTTGCAGACTAGATATACCTCTCTACTTGGTGAACATGTACAGAAATTTTAGTCAAACTAAAATTTGAAACTTCTGAGATAGAGATTAGGGAGGAAAAAAGACTGATTCTGATCACACTGAAAATATTACAATATTTTTATTGGTGAGCTACAAAGTTCCTAGACTTACAGGTGGTTTTTGCCGTATGGCAAAGGAGTGACTGAGCATAGTGTTAAATGTGTGCTGTTCCCCATGCCTGTTTAAAACTGTCCCACTTTGACCAAGTTAAAAGCATTTGAAATACAGTCCCCCATACACAGTTAGAAGATACATGTCAGATACCTGGTGGCTAAGTCCTAACTCAGAAGTAATATGCAGAAGCATTCTACTTAAGGCTGGTGGGGTTGATGGGGATTCAACCTGTAATTTCTGCTTGCACACTGCAATGCTGTCACCTGAACTGAGATCAGAAAAGCTGAGTATGTCTACACCCAGGCAGTAGCGCAATTTTAGAAATCCATGTTAACTGCAAGCAAAGTGGCCTGGATACCAGGGCATTCCAAGCACAGCAGCAAGAAACCCTGCACAGACTAATTTACTCTTGTGACTAAACTCTGCTGTTGCAGAATGACACAGAACTGCAGCTGTACTCATTGCTCTCAGTATCCTGTTGCCAACTTCTTTCAGTGGAGAAGGAAACTCTACGGTAGCGTTCAACTGGTCTGTCTGTTTTTCCAAGACTGTCTGTATGTCCTCCAGCTTTAGTAAGAAAAGAAGGGGTAACAGTACAGCCAGCAATGCTGCATTCTCACAGCACCATCCAACTTGATCACCAACTGGATGGTATAGAAAAATACTTAATGTGTAACTAAAAACTATATTGCAATACACATAAACAAAATTATCAAATTACTGTTTCTCATGAAATCCTGATTCTGATCTTTCCTTACTTCTTAATGCCTTTATCACTTTGTGTCACAGTTCCGAGTATGTGTTCTAAATAAGAACCTGTAATTTTTGTTTGCCATCAGGAGCCATATTGATGCCTACCCTTCATTAGAAGTTTGGACCCTGGGATCCATCGCAGAGGTATTTGGCACTTGAATTATCAGAGTAATTGCTTAGAGGGCGAGCTTAGTACAGCCATGTAGGCTGCTCACTAGAATGCACCTTTTCCAGCGAGTTTTCCTACTTGCATCAGGAAGGACTAAATTGGAAAAATACTTCAACTCTCATAGATTACATGCATTCTTAAAGCCAACCTCTGGCACAAGGAGTTCAGAAAACTTACTGGTATAGTGTGAGCCTTGTCCCAAATTCTGCTGTACTAACTGTGTGTCAAATGATCTGTAGTAACTTATGCTCAGACCTTTTCTGATAGTAAATGTGAAGTACTTTATCTCACTTTTATATAAAGTTAGGAACCTTGAATATATTGGTATGTGCTGATTGTAAGTGTCTGCAAGTAACTTGTAACCCGTTGAGCAGTGGGCACGGCTTTGTTCAAACAGGAGACGGTGCAGCTGCGACAGCACTGAGAATGGCTGTTACATTTCTGTGCACAGTATCATAGTTGGAAACCAGACACAAACACCATACAGTACCTTTGAAGTCAACATAGGGGAGATGCAAATCAACTCAACAGCCCATGCTCAGGGGAACCAGGATGCAACAGCAATACTGTGCTTGAACTGCCCATTTGATTTTTTTATAACCATAGTCACTCTCTCCATCTAGTTGCCTTTTTTCCAGGTCTTTCCAGACGTCTGACATTCTGTCATACACTTTTCCTGGGCTGCGAGATACCTAAACTTTTGCACAAATTAATTGCACAGAGAAAGAAAGGTGCTCTAAATTCTTTTTTGGTTCCCATGGTAAATCTGGGAATGCTGTGAATGTGTGGGGTGGGGCCATGTCTCCTGGCTCCCATATCTGTTTCTCTGTGTGCTCTTCACTGCTTTGGAAGTTCTAGAATCTGTGTTCAGACCTGAGCTGCTGAAATTACAAAAAATTAGACAGCACTGAAAACTTACCCTTATTTTTGTTTTCAGGTCTTTCAGTTTCTTTTTATTTTCCTTTTTTTTATACTGTCTTTCTTTCCACTTTTTCAGACGTGGAGGAAAAAGACGGTCGAGAATGTCACTTTCTTCTACTTCAATATAAACTGCAACATCAGGACACAGTCCTCGTTCTGACAAATACTGGGCTTCATGTGAAGTACGAGGGAAACCATCCAGTATAAATCCTGTGGACCTAATTGGAAAATAAGATATTTATCATTATATAATGTGTTTTAAAGTGCAACACTGTGAAAATGCAATTAATTTGAAAAAAAAACCCCACTACATTATTAAATGTGTATGTTAAGAGTAAACTTAAAAAAATACTTTCAAATATCGTTTGACAATGTAAAACTGATACTTCACTATTTATTTTAATTGGTGTACTAACAAGTCTATTTCTTCTGAGGTTTTAATGTGCAGAGATTATTATTTAAAAATAAATTAAAAAAAAAAAAAATTGTCTCCTCAGTATTGCCTGTGTGACTCTAAACCCAGTACTTCTTAGACACTGCTCTCAAAAAAATAGAAGGTGGCCCAAATATTATTTTGGTAAGATCTGCAACAGAAAGCTTGTCACTCACTTGAAAATTGTTTTTTCAGAAATGCCTGACAGCTTCTTCTCTAGTATAGGATGAGAATTTTTCCTTTCAGGGTAATCTGTATCTTCCCTCCAGCAGATATTGAAAACAGATCAAGTATGTCTGGAAAACTCTGTGGCTTGATGGAGCTTTTACAATCTCAAATTAGATGAGTAGTTCCGTAAAGCTGAAGTTAGTATTTCTCGTTATTATTTTAGACCTTAATAGGATACATTGTAAAACTGCAGAAAACGGAAGAAGCTACAAGGAGTGGGAGAGGATGGAAGAACAGGTTGTCCTGAATGCTGTGGGAAAAAGCTGGGGGTAGGGTATCATGATATATATCATGATGAAGGTTCTCTTCTGCTGTACCTGATGAAACTGAATTTATGTAATGTAATGTAATATAATATCACAACATTATGTGTAATGCTGGGTTATTTTTTGTCTTGGTGCATTTTTTTTCCCTGAAACTGATCTTCTTATTTTCATATCCTTCAGAGAACATTGTCCCCTATCTGTAGGCTGACAGGACAAAAGTTTATTTGAGCATCTTATTTATTCTTTTTAAGGCATTTCTCTTATTGTTGGGAATTGAAACCTAATGGTCAAGTTGCCACCAGCTTTGATTTGGATGGAAATGGATGGAAGAGACAGGACATGAAAAAAAGGGATTTTCCCTGATGAAATTACATCCTAAAAAGCCAGTCTGCTTTCTAGAAGTCGATGATCTTATTTATTTATGCAACAATAATCCATATTTATCACAGTGTTATGGATGTACTTTCTGATATGAAAGGAAGACTGTTGTGGATACATCACTGGAGTACAGAATGTGATGAATGCACAGCATAATCTGATTCTGTGTTATTTTGGAGATCATTGATACTTTGCTTTCCACACAACTTTTATAATATATGGAAATAGTTACAGCTGGATTTCAGCTCTCCATGTTTATTAACTACATGACAACATAAAAGGTTTATTTACCTATCTATCCTGAAAGCCCCCCAAAACTACCTGGCTATTCAAGTGCACTAAGTACCTTTGTCCAGTCCCATACAAAGCGCATAAGACATTATAGTACTGTTAAAATATCAATGAAAACAGAGCAACAAAAAGCTGAGAGATAGGTCATGATTCATAAGAATTACAAGAGCATTGAAATAATCTCTGCAATACTTACTTGTAATTGTGGACACAATCGACGATATACTTGCTAAGATTAATTAAAGAAAGAGAATCTAATTACAGTTACCGGAATGGCTCTTTCCTCCACCAATCAAGAACAATGTTATCAAGGACTTCTGGAGGCAGTGCCTCATTATCCATCAGATTTGCTTTGATTGCTTCCTCCTCATCAGTTAACTTCACCTCCTACACCAAAACAAAGGGAAAAAAAAAAAAAAGGAAGAAAGATCTACCTGACACATTTATTTATTCTTGAGTAAGTAAGGTAGTGCCTTCATTTGATTTAAACCAGCAGAAACAAAGTAAACTATTTGCCAAATTTCAGTGTACCACATTATACATTTTGGGATATTTTCCACATGCATGGAGTTGGGGCAATTGCTGCTGTATGAGTTCCAATGAAATCTAAAACCAAGCACAATTATTAAGTATTTAATTATATATATGCTCAATTCAGATAAATAGCAACTGAAATGATCACAGTTTCTCCTAATTGCCCACAAGGTTTCCACTTAGTTATATATGTTCTCTTGCTTAGGGAGTCCACAACCTCAGAAAATTATCCTCTAGAGTTTTGTGCATGAATGGGTTTCTGAACTGAACTGCAGTTGCATTGGCTGTGCAGACATGCCATCAGATAAAGCACTTTACAAGAAGTGTGAGAAAAAAAATACTAATATAGAAGAAGATTGTTTACCAGCAGATAAAAAGATGATGAGGAAAAAATACTAACACAACTGCTTTAGTGTAAGACTTGTATTGGTGCCAAAAAATAAAGCTGAGAGAGCCAGCCATAACTACCAGCGCCAGGAACACTTGCCATATTTTGGCTGTGATGACCAAGTTGTAAACTGACTTGCCAAAAGAACCTCCTGTTAGATTTAATTAATGAAAACCTGAATTTTTATTCTGACATCCAAGATTCTTATCTGTACTCCATCTGTGTTGAAGCATTTGCTTCCAATATTACCTGCTCTTGTATTATTTCATCAGGAACACTACCTTCCAGTTATCTGGGACCTCCCCCGCCTTTCAAGACAATAGACAGTGGCCTTGAATGCACCTTTGGCAGTTTCTTCCGCACCTTTGAATGTATCCCACCGACTTGTATACATCCAGATTACATAAATGATCCCAAATTTGATCCTATTCTGCTGTGAGTAGTTGTACCAGTTTTCACCCATGCTTTCCTATTGGACACAGACATCTAGAAGGCCGCAGACTGGACTGTACTTGTAAAGACCAAGATGAAGAAGGCATTGAGCACCTCAGCCTTTTCAGTATCTTTCCTCAAAAGGTCACTTGCACCACTCAGTGGCAGAGTCATATTTTCCAGGTCTTCCTTTTACTACTGTTGTTCCTGTAGAAATTCTTGTTACTCTTCAAATCCCTTACTAGTTTCTACTTCCACTGAGTGCCTGTCTTCCAAATACTGTGCCTGGATGTTGTTTACACTCCTCTGTAGCCCGCTTCCCCTCCTGCATGCTTCCTTAAATCCTGTAGTAGGAAGTCTTTGAAGATCTTTGATGACTAGTAACTTGAAGGAACATAGCAGGTATCAGAAGCACACACAAAAAAAAAAAGGCTTTTCAAATGTGATTCTGAAACTTCTTGCTTCCTGAAGGTCTGAGAATTGGATATTCCCTTATTTGTACTGCCTAGAAGGCACATTTCATCAAGTAAACAATTTAAC
>JAHREE010150160.1:0-12293 GCA_033628505.1 Tringa tobata | reverse complement strand
GGATAAACCAAGGTTCTGCTACAGCTACACTATTTGGAAAGGTTGATCTGCAGGGATGGGGGGGGGAAAGAGGGAAGAGTTGCCCTCTGCAGCTCCACTCCACTCTTACACTTCACTGCAGCCACAGCTAAGGTATTGATAGAAAGGAACAGATTTATGGAGCCACAAAAGCTGCACTGGCATCAAGAGATGGATGGAAAAGGCAAGCCAGCAAAACCTGGGAAGAGAAACAGCTTCACTGTAGGATCAGGCAGCGATCAATAAAACAAGATAAACCGCAAGAAAAGAAGAAGACGGGCATTACAAATAAGCCATGAGCTACAAGAAAAGATTCCAAACACCCCAAAAGCTGTAAGTCCAAATAACATTAATGTAAAATGGTGAGAAGCTTTTCACAGGTTGTTTTTAAACAGTATTATTTTATGCTTTATCTCAACAGTGAATGTATTGCAAATGCCTGCAAGGAACCTATTCAGAAGTCTGGAAGAGTTGGGTGTTAAGTGAGAATCACAGGATCGCTCTCCTGACCTGGAAGGGACCTATGGAGATCCAGTCCAACTCTTGACTCTGCACAGGGCAACCCAGCAGTTAAACCATATATCCAAAAGCATTGTCCAAACACTTCTTGAAAACAGAGTATGCACAGTTCACCCAGTTCCAGAGTTAAATATACAAGACCCACTCTTTTCTGGGGGCCGAGAATTTACACAAACATGGGCCATGATGCTCCCTGACAAAAGACAGGAGTTACATCTGGAGGAGTCCAATCTCAAGGTCAAAACCAAGAACAAGTACATCTAAGCGCACTAACCCCTAACTGAGGGAATATGTGATTCATCAGTTCAAACTTCTCACACTGGAGTTAGGATCCTGCAGAAGAACTCCGATTATCACTAGATTTTCTGTATTGACCTCACAAAGTTAGTACGGGAAACATGATGACAGCTTTAAGTTTGGTTGCTGTTTTTTTTTTTTTTTTTTAAGTTGATGCTACTTAGACATTACTCTGCACAAAAGTAAGCTTAAACCTCCAACTGAGGTTTAGCTATAGGAGACAAAAAGGCAAGAGAAAGGCAGACGTTGCTAAGAAGCAGCTAAAAAAAGTAAAGTATATTTAGAAGTTCAGAAAAAGCAACCTTCTCTAGGATACAGACAATGAAATGGTTCAGATTTAGATGATGCACCATCTAGCCCTCTATAGCAAGATGTCAAAACAAACACACCTAGATTTGCAGTCAGTGAGAGCAGCCTATAATCAATCCAAACAGGAATTCTGAACACTTAGAAATTGCTTCAAGATCCAGATTTTGGCAGATGCTGGCCACTGCCCAGAGCTATGACATAGCTTCTCTTTCCTCCCTTTTTTAGCAAGGCACTACTTCATTTGAGTTGCAGATATTGTCACAAAGAGTAAAAACCTTCAACGTAAGACAGGCAGGTGGTCTTTTGGAAAGATCATCAAAACATAAAGGGCATTGATAAGTATGAAAGCAAGTGGCAAATGGATAAATTTTGACAGTCAGTCCTAACAATTTTACCAATGAAGCAACAAAAAATCCACCTTCCTGAGAAGCCAGACCAAATTTGTATCTAACTTATTACATTCTGCTTATATTCAACAAAACACTCGAGTCTTTAAAATACCAGAGGATCGACTGCTTGCTTACACATTAACTGAAATATCATAAGACAACTTTCCTGAATGAGTACAACTTTCTTTTATACAAGGTTTCTATTTAGTAATGTAAGTATCAAAGAAACATATATTCATAGACCAAGTATTGATCACATTTGTTGGTTTTTATTGATGTTTAAATTAAAGTTCCTAACCAGTGAAGCCTCTTACTAAGGTGCCTGATTGTTGTACATTGAAACTTCTTCTGAAGCACTCTACACACTTAGTGTCTGTAGAGAGATGAATATTCATTCCAGGTTCCCCCTCGCAGCGCACTAAGAGTATACATCCAGCATGAAATTGAAGAACTACCCTCCAGAGGAAGCTACAAAAGGGAAAGCAACTGTTACCTCACGTGTCTTAATTCTGATAGAAAAGTCCTCTTCCTTGCCCTTGGATATCAAAGCCCATGATAAATTACCCAGTCAGACAGACTGCTGGTGACTACTTAAAACGTAACACCTTAAAAGGTATTACTTGTTATTGCAAAAGGACTCCATCATTTTCCTTTCAAACAAAGGGGTAAATTTCATTACCACCACCACTGGGCACGACGCAATGAAACACCACTCAGCAAGGAGCCTTAAAAGCAGTTTCAGGTCAGCAAGTAGGTTCCACACAGCACAACCCTGAGCAGTGTGAGGGTGTTAGCTTGTGTCCCAAAGGCGGCATAGCCTATGGTAGCACAGTGCCCCGTGCCGCATTCCACTGCACAGCACGGGTACACCCACCAGCTCTTCCAGCAAGATGAAGAAAATGCATTATTCCTGTTTATTACATAAAGAAGGAAAGTTTCAGCAAGCAAAAACAGAGGTAAGACAACAGCCATTTTCAAGGTTATATTGCTATTTAAGAGTAAGTTTAAATGGTGCTTCTAGATGTACTAAACATCAAGTTCTTCACTCCAAGACCAGTCCTTTGCTATTAAAACAGTCTTCCTTTACTTATGAATGACACTTACTAATCAACATGAAAGCTCCATAGCAGCAAGCTGTGCCTACCAGTGAGCAGTCTCAACAGCAGCGTACCATACAGATGTGCAGTTAAGCAAACCACCCAAAGCAGAGCTCCCTTAAAGCAGCTTGAATATTTAATACCGACAATTAACAATTCCCCTGGGAAAGGGAGATCAGATAACGTGATGAGGACTACCTCAGGTGGTGTTCCTTCCCACACTCCATATACCCACATGAGCATTCCTGCACCAGCAGAGTGCTCCCCAGCAGATGCAGCCACAGTAGCAAATTAAGGCACCAAAATGAAGCTAGGCATGCTCATGCAACCCCAGAATTGAAGAAAAACAATGCGTTCAACCAGACTACCTGCCTCAACCCTCACCTCTTGCAGCAGTTTTCAGGCTGTGGATCCACAAGCAGCTGAGCCGATCTAATCTCCTGACCCCTCCTTTTGATGGAGACTTTCTCCACCTCCCTTTCTGACTCCAAGGACTCAGGCCCAATCCCTCCCTCGCGCTGGCTCTCGTGCTCTGCCAGGCCTCTCCATAAATCAGTTCACATCACTAACCCAGCAGAAAACTAACAATGACCAGAGATGCACACCAGATAAGCACCACAGCAGCTGCAGCAAAAGCATGCAGCAGAGAGAAGGGGAGCAGACAGATCTCCCCTCTTCCAACAGGGATGACAACGCACCAGGAACCGAGCCTTGGTTCTGGATCCATAATCCCTTCCACCCTCTAACAAGAGGCTATCTGGCCTCACGGCAACGACAACACTATAAACTAGTGCAAAGTCATATAATGCCAGTCTTCTGAACAGATCGTGCAGATGCAAGGTAGAACATGTAACTTTAGCACCTCCAAGTCTGACAGAAGCCATGACCTTTAACTGCAAATACATGTATCTTCTACCGAGGACAGGAGTTTGCTGTATTTTCTAAGTGGGCTGAGTAACCTGTCTACATTATTTGACTGCCAAACCCAAGCATTAAAAGTCAATTTACTCACCGGGGCTGTCAAGAGATAAGATAATCCTTATAACCTGCAGGTATTACACCTACCAATCTACTGGTTCAGGACTAAACTATCAGGAATTTGGCAAAACAAAGCTGCAATTCAGGTATACTAACAGTTACTGCCACCTTTCTCTCTTTGCAGAGACTAGCTACAGCTGGGGCTATGGCAGTCTTTGGATCTCACCCCGTAGCTCCATTTTGAAGCCCTGTACCCCTGGTAACAGGTGTACACACAGCACAACTTCTGGCAGCGCTAGCAATATCGAGGCTATGGTTCTGAAGATAATTTTTTTACATTACTAAAAACATTAAGGCACGTGCAAGTCCTCCTAACCTCCTGTGAGATGCAGCAGTTCTCCCAATACCTCAGTTCTGTTCAGTGAGTCAAAAGAGATTCCTGGATTGAGCAACACCACAGTTTTAGAACATGAAGATGTTAAAAGCCCCAGGCTGTTACAAAACGCCTGTGCTATTTCCAGCTTTAAAGAACTTGAAGACTCTATTTATTTTTTCTAACTACACACAATCGTACCTTTTTTTCCCCCCTCTTAACTTTACACAAGTTCACTTTTACACAATAGTAATTAAGAACATCTTAAGAACTGGCAAATATTCAACAGATATCAGTATTCTGCTTTTGCAGAAGCAGGTCACAGTGGTCACCCACTGAATAAGTCAGTGTTTTCTGTGTTCTTCAAACACCACAGTCTGAAACAATGTTCCAGATGGAGGAAAGTTACCAAGATAACAACACACTACACAAAGCATCAAAAAGTGCAATGAAATTCAGAGCAGTAATATTTATTTTAACATTAGCTTTAATTAATGCATATACCTGCTTTGAGCCATCTTTCAGCATATTATTTAGTTTTGGGAGAAATTCTACTCTTCCAATATTTTAATACCAAAAGACACCAGTGCAACTTGGGCATGGCATTTCAAGATCCAAGAGAATAGTAAGACTGGAGTAGGATGTGCTTTGATTTTCCTAAAAGGCAGCCCAAGGCATGAAGAACTATAAAGAGATTGAATAAAAGCCCAACTTCACATTTTGTGTCTCACTAATTATCCTCAGCACATTTGCATATTTTGCTCAAAAAAAAAAAAAATCCCCTCCAAAACCCAAACAAACAAAAAACCAACCCAAACCACAACAAAAAAAAACCCAACTCAAAAAAACCCAACAGTACAGTGAGGCATTTCTCTAGTAATACTCCCCTGTTCTTCTGTAGTAAGGTGTTAGAGGGCCAGGAACTGCATTTGAACCATGTTTAATTACTGTTATTGAACCGAATCTCACTTTGTCTAATCCCTCTTTCAGCCCATTTATATTTTCAACTGTCATGAATTCCACTGGTGTGGAATTCCTCAATTTTTCACACAAGGAGAACTTGGAATGACTCGCTTTCCTCTTACCACACAAGAGTGGAACCCTCAGAAAATACAACACAACAATAAAACTGGTTGTCCAGGATCCTCATGACAGGGATGCTGAATTTTTGCCATTTGATTTTTCAGGAAAGTCATTGTCTTGTGACCCATATGACATTGCATCTTCTCAATTCAGTTTCCAGAACCCACAAATTTTACCACTAAAATTATCACTAATCAACACTTACTTTGGTTGGTAAACAGATTCACTGGACCTGAAGCCTCAGTGTTCCCAATACTACACCTAAATAACCCAGTTACTCCCAGACCATGCCCTACAGTTTAAGGGAATGGAAGCATACGCTGCACAGAATCAGACAGTTTAATTAGTTTTGTGCCACACTTTAAAAATTACTTTTCTTATCCTACCCATGCTGTTAACTCCTTTCCTGATGGATTCTTCCCCTCTTTTTTCTGAGATAAGAGTAGGGTAGATGGTTGGACTCGATGATCCCAAGGGTCTCTTCCAAGCTAGATGATTCTATGATTCTAAAACAAGTAGTAAAACCCTCATAAATCAAATCTGAAACTGCCAGTGTGAAAGAGGATTGTTAGACAGCTGCCAGTCTTCCAACGAAACAAGCATTTATGTGGTCATCTGGTCAACTGACCCTTTTCCTCAAAGGTACTGCTTCCTTGTTACTCCCCAGTTTAAACCCCCCTAGCCCCCATTTGTGCACTCAGCCGCTTCACAAAGTGGCTTTACAGGAGCTACGATAATAAACTTGGGCCCTCGTCAGCTCTACCGCTGGGTTATGCTATAGGTTACAAATTCAATAAGCACACTATTCTTTTCAAGTCTGAAAACTGGTACAGAAGGATTGAAGTCTCTTAACTGAAAGGAAACCAGCTCCAAACCTCAAGCACCAGAGCTACCCTAGGCATAGTGATAAAGCTCTCCGTTGTCCCCTCCTCTTCTGATAGCCCATTTGTAACCCTATTCCTATGAGGGGTTTTCCAATATGCTCTTGTTTTGGCTTTGAAATAACACCTCTCAGTTTCACTGGCAGTTCTCAGAAAGTTCTAAATTGCCCACCTCCAATTACAACAAAACTTCTGCTGCAGCAGCAATAATGAGGCTATCTAGGAAATAACAGCACCGTTCATTCTCAATTCATTTGGCACATCACGTTTGCAGTCATAAGGGTAAGAGTTAGACCCAGCTTCTAAAAATATGCTGAGTAAACATATGTCTGCGGACAGATGGGTGAAAAACCCTAGTTTCTAACTGAAATGGTGTTAAAAAAAGGGAAGATAGAAATTGTTGCAACTTCCTCACACAGAAAATGTCTCACTCCACGTGGCATTTAATCCAGTGTCTTACAGAAACTCTAATTACTTTTTTTTCTTTAGTGGTTAATATACTGAAGACAAGCTGATCTAATGAACACGTACTATTCAATCCAGGGGTATTGGCTTGAATACTGGCTTGAATAGAAAAAAAAAAAAAAAAGAAAAAACACCACCCAAAACCGAAAACAACCTTTAAAATGTTGTAATGTAGCATTCAGAAGGCCCATTGTTTCAGTCATCAAAACGAGGCCCGGAAATATTTTCAACAGCCTAAACTTTTGCTATCAGCCAAGGAAAAACTATGGTGAAAATGAAAGCATGCCTTTCTAAACTTTGACTGACTTTATCAAGCACTAAAGCAATAGTCTAGTGCTGAACAGTTCCTTTCTCGTTCATTCTTACTGCAGCTACCATATTATGAAGGTGACATTCCAAGAAGCCCATCTGAATTATGTTTCCTATGGCTGATTGAATACAGCAAGTAAGGAATCGCCTCAAACAGCACACAGGGTGGACATTAACATCACCATTGCATTCACCACTTCATAAATAAAAAATATTTTATAAAATAACTCCTTGCCAACCTGGTATTTTACAATTCTATGACTGATTCTATGAAAAACATCTCATGAAGGTTATTACACAACATACAAATCTTAGAAATGCAAGAGAACATAACTTCATGCTTCACAGAATTTTTAAGTGCAGCAGTACATAAAATAAAAAGCATTTTCTCTAAACACAATCTAGAACTACAACTCACAGCCCAGTTTTGTGAACCACTGCCGACTTACAAAATAGAAGCTACTATTTTAACTACAGAACAGGTAAATATTTTTCTCCACACAGGCTGATAGAGACTGTCACCTGGCATCACGTAAATTCAGACAAAATGGCTTTATTATGTTAGTTATAGCATCTCTTTTGTTTCCTACGATCCACAGGGCAACTTCCAAATATTCTAGTCAAATGCTTCCTGAAAAACTTCCCCAAGTAATTCTCCAATTATTACAGAAGGCAGTCGTAAAGACAGTAAGGCCATCATGCACCCCACACAAAACGCAGTTCTGAAGTGAAAGAACAACGCAAGACTCCACTTGCAGCCTCTCAAACATTATCCAAGCCAACCACAACCAAGGAGAGAACTTGTTCCAACAAGGTTCTTCTACAGCATAAGCCAGATTTGACCACGTTCCATACCGGGTCTCACCAAGACTTCAAACGACATGGATTAAGAATCAGTCTTCGCTAGACAAGAACACCATCCTACGAGCTTATAAGTAGACAACCAGTTTGTCATTGAAGCCAACTCCTCTCGTTGCAATGCAGACAGTCCCTGCAGCTACCTGAGGGGATCTGCAAGTACTACAAACATTTACATTTCTCAGATTACTACTACTTAATGTCAGCAGGTTTATTCTCTGCAGAGTCTTGCTTCTCAGAGCAATCAGATAATGCACATTTAAAGGCATTGCTCAAAGCAGTTATGTTAAGAAGAAACTAAGAAGTTAACTTTTCAGAAGCTGCTACAAAAAGGTGGGGAAATCCCTGCTGCATTAAAGTTTATAAAAGCATAATGAGAATCCAAAACTCCCACCCCTAATAGCCTGCTGCACTGCTGTCCTGAGACTACTGACGTCAGCTTCTGACTGTGGTATTAAGACTGAGTAGTCCTTTCATTTACTGCTGAATGGTAAATTCCAAGTATCAGAATCCCAAAATCTCAAATAAATTATACTACCATGTTTCCTGACACCACTTTGACTAATTCCAGGTGCCTCCCTCTAACTCCTCCAAGAGGAAAGAGAAGTTACCAGAACATCATCTTTTAAAGTACACAATTTAAAATAACATCTATGAAAAAAAAAGTTTTGTTGACCTTTGTTGATATGAAATTCCTGCCCAACAGAATACCTACAGATGGAAGAGATACCACCAGATCTCCACTATCTCAAACTGAACGACTTCCAGCCCTGAACAAAACCTATAGTCACAAAACCTTCAACTGGAGAGTGATCTATTTTTTCCATCCATTTTTAACTAAAGAGTCAGCTACCAGTAAATCGCTCAGATCATCCCAACCCTGTCTATATTTTAGTTATTACAGGCATCTCACAAAAAGTCTGGGTTTAGTTAGGAAGATACTTAATACTGTGTACCTATTGAATTAAATGCAAGTTAGGCCTAAATATTTTTTTTACCTGTTAAAATTAAATCCTTGGATTGGCTGAAAGAATGTTCAGTTAATATCTGAATTGTTTCAAGTCTTCTTACAGAAGATCAAGGTATATGCAAGAAAACCCCTCTGGTCATTATGAAAAGTTTTCTGTAAACTCAATCCCAGGTTTAATGCATCTTCCAGTTTTTCTACTGGTATGAACTACTCGAGTTTGGCCATGATTTTCTACAGGGATAAAAAAAAAGCAGAGCTCCACATGTACACCACACTTCCATAAGGCAGTTCACACCATGGTAGTATCCCTGTAAGTTAGTACATGATACTAATATTACCTTGTATATTGGTATACGTGCAGGCACCCTAAACATCTATGCAGGTGTTCCCAACTGCACATGAAAAACAACTTGTGATCAAAAAAGTCTGGTTTCTTTAAGAGGAAAAAGGGTTTGGCCTGTTGGTTTTGTTTTCTTGTTTTTTAGTAATTGAGATTTTATACTGACAACTGAGGGTAAGAGCTCAACTTGCTATATTAAAGTTTAATTAATTACCTCAGTATTTGAGGACTCGCAGTAGTGAAAGTGACCCATTTTTCCCAATCCAGGATACAAAAAAAAAAAATAATCATGTGTCATTCGAAGGTCAGTTGAAGCTTTAAAATTATGACATTGTGCAATTTGTTAGGAATTACGCAGTGCTGCCAGCTTCTGATTTACGAACTTCAGTTTTTATGTACCTTTGAGAAGGCTTCAGCTTGAACAAACAGTAAATTGTAAAGAATCAAGGGAAAAGGTTTAACTGAGTGGCAGCAGAGAAATCTTTCTTGGAACAAAATTAATTGTCATTCATCACACCGATTACAAGCTGGGGGGGTGCAGTTCCACGGCAGTTTAAAACAGTTTCAGTCATGGCTGACACATTCCTGTAATTTATTCCTTCCCCTATAAAACATGTGGTCCCATCCCACCTCTGCACAGATTTGGCTGTGATAAGTCAGTTCAGGGAGCTGAAGATGACAATAAAGAACCTAGCAATAAAGCAGCAATTAGTTTTCAGCTGGCTCCCACCAGTTTTGCTTGCTGCCGTGCTGCACAAACACCCGTAACAGCGCAGGAGAGGGAAGACTCACAAAGCCAAGACCACAGCAGATCTCATTTTCAACCAGCTTAAGGTTCCATGTACCAGCACGCTGCTGCTGCAGCCCAGAACTACTGATCTTGTTCTCTCCTTCAGCCACAGAGGTCCCAAAGGCAGTGCCAGACAAGCACCAGCACTGGTCCACCAGAAGCAGCTAGCCTTTGGACAACCTCAACCATAACAAGACAGACCCTGGGGTCTGAAATTCTCCAGTCAGTTGGTTAGCTGTTGGACTAGCATGAGCCACCCATTTCCACTACTCCTACTGAGGTCTGCTTGAGTGTTATCTTCCCATAATTACCAGAAAGCAGATCACAAACTACCTTCCTCCCAGATATTTATAGCACGTGGATCAATGCTAGTTCTGGTAATAAAGAATGAAGAATGGGTAACATGTTGAAAACATCAGTCTGGTTGCAACGGACATTTAAAATGGTAAAGTCTACTGGAGAGGCACTCTCTTACTTTTATGCTGAATTTGAAATAAAAAAGGTGATTTAGTATACCTATTCAAGATGCAGATAACCATAATTTCCACAAACAAGACAATTCATCTCCTCCTGGGATCTCCTTCCAGCTTTATCTGAAAACCAGTAATTACTACTGCCCTAACCATATTCCAACCACCTTTATGTCTGCGTAGAGAGCGCTCGCTATTTGCACAACTAGCAAAGAGCAAAGCTGTCCTCTAAGCACCATACTTTAAGTCATCAAAATTTTACCTCTGCTTTGTCTTCTTGCCCATGTTAAACCGTCAGACATAAGCCACACTACTAAAAATTATGTTTCAAAAGGAAGGATGCTATAACTTGGTATGTTTGGTGAGGTTCCTGCCCCTGATGATCATTCTGCTTTTGGGTTAAAAATAAACAGACACTGTTTTTCGATTTGACGTCCATGAGATGCTGCCTTTGCAGCCAGTGGCTTGGTGACAGGATACACAGCCGATCATCTTCCCACCCATCTCAAGTCATGTTTCCTGCAAGTGCTATGCAGTTATAGTCAATCAAGAGTCAATTCAAAACAAATTAATTCTGTGAATATTCAGGTCAGAATTCTGCGATCTGCCTCTGAATTTACATCAATGAACTAAATAAACATTTAAGAAAGCAAAACCTGCATTTTAAAATGCAAATACATGAAAAGATTTTCACCTTTATTTTTGGTTTCAAGTGTAATTAACAAGTACAGGAAATAAGAGTTTCTCATCTTTCTGAATAATTCATTTAAAGTTCAGAAAATCAGTGGAGCTGTAAGTACAGAAGTTCATTTTCCTCCTTCAAACTTGTAAAACATAAGATACAGATCTCACTCCAACCTACCAAGTTTAAGGAAAAAGGCACAACTTCTCCAGCATTTCTAGGCAGCTAAAGATGCATATAAGTACCAGGAGGATTTTGTAAAAGATCTTTAAGCAGGTTAGGCAGCTAACTCCCATTTTTGTTAATAGCAGATAAGCACCTAACCCAATTAGAGGCGACTAAATCCAAACAGGAACTTCTTCTGTACCTGTTACCTGCATGTCAATGCGGTATCCGCTACATTTGAGAGTGGTTTGAGTAATCAACTTTGAGACGTTTTGCAGGTTTTTTTGTTTTTATTTGAAAGCAAATCAGCAGTATGTTCGCAATAACATTCCCCATCCCAAAGACAGCCCTCTGTTACCGTTTTCTAACATTCAAAGATTGGATGAAAAAAAAAAAAAAAATAAAATCATCGCTTAAGGAGAATGAAACAGCACTAAATTCAGGGCACAGTCTGACATTCAGTCACACCGCTCCTTCAACTGAATTAAAAAAAAAATCTCACCCTTCCCCAAGTCCATGAATCCCCATATTTGCAGAGCTCGCTATATTACATATGACCCCAAAGACAAACAAACAGAAATGTTATTTCTCAACCCCTTTGGTTCCTCAATTCAGTTCACGGCGCAGCTGCACAAACAGCTAGGCCAGCACAACGGGTTGGGGGTGTAGAAAGGAGCACCCCAAACCTGCACCAGTCTACAGAAGGATGATGCTACCAGCAGGAAACCTGGTGCAGGTGGAACTGGTGTGTGTGTGTGTGTGGGTGCAGCAGGGAGCCAAGCACCCCGCAACACACACACACACACCTTGGCACAGCGCACAAACTGTCAATACCACACTGCTACTGCAAATTTCACACCAATACGCAGAGCCTCTGGTGGTTCTTGAGCCATTGAGCATTTATCTTTCGTAGGAAAAAAAAAATTAAAATTAATCATACCCCAAAAAAATTTGAAAACCAGTATTTCTTGCTCATTTGATTTAGATAGTTGACTTACAAATTGAGTCATTTAGTCAATTCACTCTCAGAGTAACTCTTCTGTGAGCTTAAGATGAAGCAGCTGATACGTTTCAGAAGTTATTTACAAAAGATGAACAAAACTAGTTCCAAGTGAAATGCTTTTCAGCTCTTACTATTGTATTACTCAAACAACAAAACTTTCTCAACCAACTGCTGATGAAACTGTTTCATCAATTCTCCCTCTAAAAACCTCAGCACCACACCCATCACACACTGGGATTCTTTCCTTATTTAAAAGCTAATTGCTTCTCCTGAGACATCAATTCAATCATTCTTCCG
>JAHREE010150156.1:112651-127441 GCA_033628505.1 Tringa tobata | reverse complement strand
TCCGAAGGCGTGCGGCCGCCCTGCTGCCTCGGCTGCGGCTGGAACGAATGCAGGCACATACCTCTGCCCCGGCACGGGTGTTTGCTCTTCTCTTCCGCGGCTGTGATTGATTAAAGGATCAGGGACATCTGAGAATGGAGGCAGCAGCGGCAGCAGCAGAAGCAGCTCCCTTTGGACTTGGAGAGCTTCCTTGCCTGCTGCTTGCTGCTGCCGTTGCCTGTCAGGCAGCTTTTAATCAAGGTTTGCTTATATCTGCAAAGGCCTTTCCCAGAGGGATGAAGGGAGGAAAAGAGGGGGGGAGAGTATATTAACATGCCAGCCACCCTCCCTCTCCCTCTCCTTTGTTTATGGAGAGGGTCAGTGCTTGGAAACGGCTGGCGGGGACGGGGAAAGGCGCTTTGGGGGTGCCGGTGGCGCGGTGTGGCTCTCGGCGGGTCTGGGTACCGCGGCGTGGCTGCGGTAGGGAGGGCATCGGCACCTGGACGGGATGCGCTCGGTGACGGCAACAGCGCGTGGAGGGAGCAGGACCTGGTGGCCAGGGCTCGGCAGCTTCCTCCCGACGGCCCCAGACACGTGGCGCGTCCCCACGGGTGCTGCAGTGGGCACGGCGGGGATGCAGGGACCAACCTGGACACCCCCAAATTGGGGTCTCAGCCTAGAGAGACCAGCACCCTCCACAAGCCAAGACCAGCACCATGCATAAGCGAAGACCAGGCAGGCGGGGGGAACCCAGGCCCCTCCATCGCTCCCCCAGCCCCACAGAGAGTCGGGGTCTCTGGTCCTACAGCAACACGGGGGCCACAGCCAGGAGCCCTGGGGTGGCCATGTCACCACATCCCACCTCCCTTCCACGGCGTGGGCTTCGGCAGCGACACCGGGAATGCAGAGGGACCAACGCCGGCCCCAAACCTGCCCGGGGATGGTTTTACCCTACAACGCTGGGATTTTGGCACAGCGAAGCCAGGCTGGGAGCATCCCCGGCAGCACCCACCACCGTCACCCCCTCCGGCCACCCACCGGAGCCAGCACGAGTGGCACAGGAGGATGGGTGACCCCCGGCCCCGCGTCCCCCCGTTGAGCGGCGCGCCTGCCTTCGCTGCCATTGGCGCGCATCACTTAGGCTCTCCGTGTTATCTTATTGCTCAGCTAATGACCTGCTAAAAGTATTATGTGAAAAACCGCACTCTTAGCCAGCCATTAAACTGGTTAGGACCAGCGGGTCATGCTTTATTGCTTTAATAACTGAGTTTATGAAAGGTCGTCTCATAACTGATAACATGCATAATTTTTGTAACTTAATTAATGCTGCTAATATACTGGAGTCTCCATCAGCTGCTGTTGCAACTGACGTGCAGTTTGCATCCAAAGCGGGGCCGGGTTGTGTATCCCGGGCCAGGCTCTGCCCCGCCGTCCTTGCCCGGTGGCACCCGCGGTGGGAGCACGGTGTGACTCCGCGCCCAAAACCCTGCCGTGCCACTTTTCCACATCGGAGCATCCCGTTTGGAAATGCTCCAGCTGGGAAGGGGATTGCTGCGAGCGGGAACAGGGCCAGGCCATGGCTTCAAACCCGGTGAGGCTCCAGAGAAGGGATTTCTAACCCCGTGCATCAGCCGAGGGCAGACGTGGGACCTGTGATCAGTGAGAGTTTGATCCCAAGCGGGACCAAAAACCTCTGTGGCATGGGAGTCGCTCCAGAAATCCTATATATCCCTGCCTGGAGTTAAAACTGAGTGAAGGAGCTTTGTCCTGAGTGGGGGTTTGGGGTCGTGTCCCAGGAGGGGTTCCCCTGGGAACCCCAGGACCGACCCTGCTCCTCCCGGGCTGGCACAGGGCATGCTCCTGGTGCTGCACATCAACTGCTGCCCCACAGAGGTAAATGCCACGGAGCCAGCTGCCTTTCTTCCCAACGCCGTATTTTTTAAGGACAACCTCCTTGACAAGAACACATTTTTCTCATTAAAAGCAGGGGGGGGAAAAAGAAAAAAATAAAGAAGAAAACAACTCCTTCCCACCAGCCCTAGCGCACACCTGGGGGGCTGAGTGTCTGAGGGGGGAGCTGGCAACCGGAGGCATTTTCCAGGCAGCAAAACCCGGCCCTTCCCTTGCAAAAAAAATAGAGGGGAAAAAAAAAACAAAAAAAAAAAAGTAAATAGGAGCCCAGGTGCATGCGGTGTGCGAGTCCCTGATATGCTGCCACCAGCAAATCTGGTGAGCTGCGAATCCCCGGCACCGCGCATCCAGCGCTGCAAATCCGAGCTGCTCCAGTCGCCTGCTTAGTTTTGCAAATTCTTTCCTGCTGGCTGAGAAAAGCCAATATGTCTGCTGCTGCTCCCGCTCCAGCGCAATAATTGTTCAGCGCTGGTTATCATCCTGCCAGAAAGGCACGAGCTACCGCTGGGGCACTCTGCTTGCTGTAAATGCAGCTAGATGATTTCCTAGCAAATGCAAGTTTTCCAAGGAAGTGGGTGGAATCTGCTTGTCTCTGATTAGACAGCTTGGGTTTTTGTTTTCCTGGTGCTTTAGAGAGAGAGAGAGAAAAGGAAAAAAAAAAAAAAGAGGCATAAAATATGTAGCTTTCCATCCCCTCTGCCCTGAAACACAGGCTCGCACGCATCCCGGCGATGGTCCCCCTGGGACGTGCAGCTTTGCCCACACTCTGAGCAATGATCCTGTGGAATGAGGCTATGATCTTTCATCAATCATCGCCGAGCGCTTCTCCCTCCCGCGCCCGCTCCCCGGGCTGTGCCCGCTGCGAGCGTACGGCCCCACGTCTCCGCTTCCCCTCCTCGCCTCCAGAAATCAAAGGGTGCGAGGTGGTCCCCCACATCCTCCCCTCCGACGTTGTCTGTGAAGCCAGGACCCTGCTCTGGGCTGGGGTGGCATAGGGCAGCACCTCTGCCCACCCTCTCAGCAAAACATGACCGAGGGATGCTCGGGAGGGGATGCTCAGGATGCCAGGACCCTGCTCAGGGCTGGGGTGGCATGGGGCAGCCCCTCTGCCCACCCTCTCAGCACGACTGAGAGATGCTCGGGATGCCAGGGAGCCCTTCCACAAGGAGAGGCTGCTCACAGACAAGGTGAATCCCGAATCCCGGGGCAGCACGGATGCTGCGAGGGAGGTGGGATCAGGACAAGCCCTGAGGCTGCGGAGAGGCAGGGCTGCCTCCCCGCCCTTGCCAGGGGAGGAAAAATGACTTGAAATTAAGATTTCCTGATGTTTGGGGGCTTGGAGACCTTGACACCCCCTGCGTCCATCTGGCTCTTCCCCTCTCGCGGCGGCTCGCTCCCGCGTCCCCGTCTATCCGTGAATACCAATTACGGTTTAGGAGAATGTATATCTGAGATGTGCAAATACAAAAGGCAGGAAATAAAAGTCATCTCTTACTGAAGAGGAGAGGTAACCATGACTACCTGGGACCTCATTTAAAACTGTGCCGGCCGCAGGCTAAAAGGCAACGCTTCCTATTGTTACACACGTTTACGGAAAGCTTTGAAAACCCGTTTCCCCCCCCAAAACCAGCTGGGAAGTAAGAATGAAAACGAGAATTGGAGGTGTGGGGCGGGGGAGGCTGTAGAAGATATTTATTGGTGTTTGCGGGCTGGTTTTGCATCCCCCCTGCGCGAAACCAGCCGGCGAGCTGAAACTTCAAATGAGCAACTCGGAGGGAGACGGGAGCGCCGGCGGCTGCGGCATCGTGGCTCCGGCGCCACGTGGCAGCCGGCCGGGATCCCGCGCGGCAACGGCAGAGCTGTGGCTCCAGAGCTGGGAGAGAGATGCTCCCCGGGAGGAACACGGGGAACGAGGGAGCCTGCGAAGGGCTTCCGATGCCACGAGCGCTGCCGGGATGCGCTATGGGGGGAGCCGGGAGGAGCTGGTGGATCTCGGTGCCGGCCCCAGCCATGCTGCCTGACGGCACAGCCTGGGCTCGGTGGGATCTCAGGGGTGCCCCGGGCTCTTGAGCTCGTGGATACAAGGCCAATATCCAGGCCATTAAATTCCCTGTTTTTTGGTTCAAGAGCCGTCCCACCTGCCACTCTACCAGCATGCTCCTCGCCGAGGCGAAGCCATCAGGAAGCCAGACTGTGCCAGTGCTCACCCTTCCCTGCCACCCCGTGAGTGGCCACCAGGTCCCTGGAGGTTTGGGGACAGCTTTCCCCACGGGGGACAGGACCGGGATGCCCCCATGCATCAAACACAGCCAGTCCCTGCCAGGGAGGGATGTCCCGGCAGGGCCATCAGTAGGAGCTGGTGTCCCCAGAGAGAAGCCAGCGTGGGAGCAGCCGCTCCGGCACTTCTGAACCCTTGGGAGGTGCCAGCAGTTCCCAGCTGGGTGACACCAGGTCCCTGCTCCAGCCTCACCCCCTCTGATGCAAGGAGCACACGAGGAGGATTCACCTCCCCGTGCCCACAGATTTGCTACACCCAAAGGAGGGATTGGTGCCGGATGGCGCCATGCCGCTTCCCCACCGGGATAAAGCCAATACCTCACCAGAGTAAAACCCTGGGTGGGATGGTGGGGGGACCGGCAGCTCCGTCGGGCTGCTGGGAATGGGGAACCAGTGTAAAACCAGTGTAAAACTGGGCAGGATGGTGCAGGGGGAGGCACAGCAGCAGGGCCCGATCCAGCTCCTGCCGCCGTGTGGGGTGCAGCGAGCACCGCTCCCCTCTATGCCTTGTCCTCCGCACCCTCCCAAAACCATGTCCTATGGGTGGGGGGTCACAAAATGCTTTTCCCAGCACGGCAGGGCCCAGGGAAGGGCCCTGTGGGTCTGGGTGCCCCAGAGCCACCCCACATGGCTCACCAGCACACACAGCCGAACACGGCGCTCGCCTTCACCCCGACATCCCGGGACGCCTGCCACAAGCTCCTGCCGGCAAAGCTGTCCCCTGCCCGCTGCCAGCACGGCCGTTGTCCCCCGTGTCCCCTCGCCAGCACCCCAGACCCACACCTAAGACCACACAACGGGGCTGCAGGCAGGAGCCCAAGCCAGGAATTATGGTCTGTACAAAAGACAATGACAGTGAATCTTGTTACTGGCTTTTCAGCAAACGTAATTCCTTTTTATTAGAAAATTAAAGGGTATGAAAAGCTTTCCAAAGCTGAAGAGCTGAAATGTGCTTTCATAAAATATGCGGCGTCTGATAAAACGGATTTGCTTGTCTGCCTGCCCCGGCCCCCTCCCCCTCCTGGTTATTATTCCTACCAGCAAGGTGATGCCTTTTGCCAAAACACCCATCCTGACGTGGCCGGCTCTCACCCACGGACACCCTTGGGGACCAGCACTGGTCCCCGGCACCCTGGCCATTCGGCCACCAGGCCCCACGCAGCTGGTGCCTGTTTGAGGGTTGGCTTTGGCCTTTTTTTTTTCCTTTTTTTGCTAAATAAAACTCAGAAGGACAGCTTTTCTCCCCCGGGTTTGCAGGTAAAGGCTGATGACACTACAAACCATCACCCCAAACCCAGCCGTGAGGATGCAGCAGTCACAGGCAGGAGGGGAGGTGAAGCCAGGGGATGGCAGACAGCAAGCGATGGGTTCCCCCAGCCATTGCACAAGCAGCAACTACTAAAAACCTCTTGGAGAGCCCCCTCCTGAAGAGAGAGTCGTGTCCCCCCCACCATGTGCCGGCACCCAGCCGTGTGCCAGAGATGCCATGGCCCTGCGACCAGCCAGTGGGCAGCTAAGGTAACCTGAGGAATCTTGTCTTCTTCCCTTTAATCATTCCCTCTCTCTAGCTCTTTCCCCTTTCCGATGGTCTGAACCAACCTTCCAGGTTTGTGAGGTTAAAGGTTCCTGGCTCTCTCCTGCTCGGGATTGCAGGGCCGGCACAGAGGACCATGGCACCATGGCGTGATGTTCAAGGCAGTGCTGCCTCTTCCATCTTTCCCGGGCAGAACATTTTCCCCAGCCTGAGGGCAGCGGTGCCGGGGCCTGGATCAACCCTCTGGGTTCTGTGTTTCCATCGTCAGTTCTGCCTCGGCAAGTCCCTGGGGATGAAGGGCAGTGGGACACATCCGTCCCCACGCCGTGGCCCAGAGGTGGTGGATGCCGTGACCACCACGCTGGCAGAGATGGGGCCGGCACCCTCTGGCAGTTTGTCACCCTTGTCCTGGAGGAGACCGGGGAGGTGAAACGACATCCCCTGGGTGCCATCAGGGAGCTGACGCCTCGGCTGGGAGAGGACCTGGCAGCCCTGGCCACTGTCCCCAAGTGACTCCAGCCCCAGCAGGCAGCCAGGGGACGGCGGCACCACCAGCAGCGTGCGGGACAAGCCACGGGGGCTGGACACGGGGCCACGGGGCTGGTGGGGACAGGGATGGGCAGCATCCAACCGGCTCCCTGCCACCGTGCCGGGCACCAGCGCCAACACCGGGGTGGGGAGAAGCAACCCCGGTGGCACCACCGCTCGTGCCACGGCGGCGTGCGTCCCCACGTGCCCCCCTCCCTCCCCTCACAAGCAAACGCCCCCACCACCCAGCTACGGGCGGCTTCTCCTTTCCCACCCCATCCGCCCTGGTGGCCGTGGCCTCCCCGGTGCCACCGGCGGCGCGGTGTGTGTGTGTGTGTGTGTGTGCGACGCCCGGCCGGCTATTACCACAGGAAGAGCTGTAACGCTACAGCGAACCTCCCCGCTCAGCCCCGCTACAAATCAGGGTCAGGCGGCAGCGCTGTTAGACAGAGCCTGCCGCTACGTGCTCCTGCTCCTAATGTCCTCCCCGGCACGCTTTCACGGGGACACGGAGGAGAGCGGCACGGCAAGACGGCGCCTCGGCCCCCTTGCCCATCCCACAGGGTTGCTGGCCTCCCATCCGGCTCCCTCCCCCTGAACCCACACTGGGGCCGGCAGCGCCGAGGGTTAACGCCAGGGAGGCACGGGGGGGACGGGGATGTTTTCTCCCCCCCTCCCCGCTCCCCGGGCTGGTTTTACCTTTAACATCTGCGAATGTGGTTAAAAGTTTGCCTGAGCCTATTTTTAGAGCCTCTCACCACATGCGATTTCTCCATCGTGAGACAGGAAACGCTGATGAGGTTGTTCGCCACGGAGCTGCTTTCTCCTCCCCGGATGGCCTCCCAGCTCCTCCGCTCCGTGCCACGCTGCCAGGCTCCCCCCACGCCCCGGTACCACCTCCCGGCCGGGGGACCACATCCTGCGGCGGCACCGACGGCAAGCCCGAGAGCTGAGGAGAGATGCCGGCGTGCCACCAGCTTGCCCCGTGCCTCAGTTTCCCCAAAGCAAGGGCATTTTGTTTCACTGCCCACCCTGGAGCGGTGCTAAGGGCTCGGCGGCTGCTGCATCTCCTTGACCATAGGGCATGGGGGCTGCCAGCGAAAAGACCCCAAGGGGGATGCCCACCACACACCCCCTGTGCCCGCCACCCGGGGATCTCCCCGCCATCACGCTTATAGGAAAAGCCACGGAGCTGAAGAGGAGCCCGTCGGGCACCGGCCCTTCCCGCCGCCTGTCACAGCCCCGTGCCTGAAGACGTGGCGTGGGCTCGACAGCCCGTGAGCGCGGCTGCGGCCGGGCGGCGCGGGTACCTGCTGTTTGAATGTCAACACCTCATTTATACATCTTGATTGGCTCTCATCAGCCATGCTGCGTTACACCTGATTGCTCCGAGCCGGCGCGGGGTGCCAGACTGCAGCGCGTAATTTCATTTAATTGGCCCTCCATTCGGAAGCAAAACAGAAATAGAGGAATAAAGAAACAATAAAGCATCCTCCTCCCCACAGAAAAGGAAAATCTCTGCCTTTTTGGGGGTTGGTTTTATTTTGCAACCGTGAGCAGGCTGTGCCATGGGATGCGGGAATCCCTTCCTGGCGGTGCCGGACCCCACGCGAGCCGTGGGATGCTTTCCCACCCCGTGGGCTCGTGCTCCCCCTCGGCCCACGACGAGCCCCACGCTCCCATCACGCTCCCCTGTGCTCCTTCTCCCGCCCGCTCTCGCAAACCACTGAGGCTGAAATTTCAATTAAGAAAGAGAAATAATTACCCGCCGCTCCACATTTCCTCTAAAATGGTAGCCAATGCCAGCAAGCCGAGTCACCGCCTCCCGCCGCGGCCTGGCGCGCACCAGCGGCCTGGCGTTCGGCTGACATTTCCAGGATAATGCTGGCCCGGCCGCCGCTCGCCGGTGGCCACAACCGCAGCCATGCCGGGAGGCCAAGGCCGCGCAGACGCTTGGAAGGGATGCCCGTGTTCTCGGCAAGAACGGGGCTGCCACGACCTTGTGCCGGGTCTGAACCCTCTGCCCGACGCTGCCCGTGCCCGGCCATGCCCCCCGGCCTGGGGTCCCGGCCCCCTGCTCTCCGCTTGGCAGAGGTGGCCCATGATAACGCCTTGGCTCGCCACCTCCCTGCCCCGAGCCACGCGCCGCAGGGAACCGTGGTGCTGCCATCCCTGACAGGACGGAGCACACGGGAAGCAGGAACGAGAGGATGGGCAGCACCAGGGTGGGCAGCAGCCTCCCCTGCGCTGGTGGCACCGCTGGCATGTGGGGCAGCACCGGGGAAGAGCAGATGGACCCACCTTTGGGACATGTCCCCAGCTTGGGGACACCAGCAGTGCGGCCTCCCCTGTGGTGCTGCTCCAGGCAGATGCCCCAACCCCGTGCTCACTGGGGCACCTCAGGTCTGCCCACAGTCCCCAGGAATGGCTCTGCTTTATTCACCCTGATGATGGTCCAGAAACCATGTTTCTTGCATCGTTTGATACCAGCGTGGCCAGAAGTAACAGAGGAACAAACCCCATCGGGGCTGGAAAGGGCACAAACCCCTGTCAGAGGATGCTGCAGCACCCCACAACTGTTACTCCAGCTTCTCCTCGCCGGCCAGCCTGTCCCAGCTCCAGCTCACGCCCCGATGGGGTGCCACCACCCTGTCATAGATCCCTGTGGTCTGTCACCAGCCAGCACAGCCCCAGAGGCACGAGACGCAAACCCCAGGAGAAGGCAGAGATGGACACTGACCCGGGCGCAGGAGGCTCTGCCACCATGAGGATGAGGATGAGGAGGGGAGGAGGATGATGCTCAGGGTTGGCCTTGGGTTTCATGCACCTTGCAAGGCTGTGGTTCCCACCTGCACACATCACCCCAGGTGCCACCACCCCCACTTGCTCCAGCCAAAACCCCCACCGGGCACCAAAACAGCAAGAAGCACCGACCGGCTCGTGCGGAACTCTGCCCGGGGAGATGCCACGTTTGGGTGGTGGGGGCTGAGACGGAGCTCCAGGAGCAAGAAGGCGGCGACAGGGAGACTCCTTGGGGAAACGGGTGCTCCCCACACCCCAAGAGATACAAACACGCTGCTGCCCAACAAGCTGGTGCGGATGACATGGTGTGTCCCCCACACTGGAGCCTCTGCGATCAATGGGGACAGTGTCTTGTTTTCTCTGGATGTTTTCCCCTTCCATTTCCCATAAGCTGGAGGGCCAGGGGGGGCCGCAGGGAAAGCTGTGGGTCCCATGACTCCGACGGCAGGAGATGGGGAGCCCCAGGCAGGGATCACAAGAACGGGGAAAGCAGCAACCTCAGGTTGCAGATTAGCTTCGTTTTATAGCCAGGGAGGCAGAAACCTCCCGTGGTTCAACATCTCACTGGAGACCACACAGGGAGCCTGGGGAAAGCCAGGGAGAGGTCACAGGTCTATGTGGGGCGAGAGCATCCTCTCCCCTAGGGAGGGAGAGAGCTGGCTCGCAGGCAGCGGGGACCCCACGGCTCCCCCACCCCATGGCCTCACCCCAAACTTCAAGCGGGGCCACGCGTTGCAGCCCCTTCCCCTTGTGACCCTGCGATACCGGCGGGGGCTGCAGAAACCAGTTTGGCAGCGAGAGGCTCTTTAACCGAGTTTAAATGCACTTCCCTTGACTCGGTTCCCAGTTGAGCGTAGAGGAGACCCAACTTGGCCGGCGGCCACGGCGCTCAGCTATGCACGTCCCTACCCAGAGACACATTCCTCAGCACTGCAGCTAAGTGCAGCACAGCCTTTGAGGCCTTCACCCCTCCTTCAACGATAATTTATGCCCTCTGACCCAACTCCCCCTTTTAAATCAGGCTGATCAATAGAGAAATCAGACAATCCTTTTAAGAAACTATCTCATCTGATCCTTCCAGCTAATGATCTCTGCTCTTCTTACAGCTGTTTGCAGATCTGTAGCCCAGGCTGCTGGGGAAAGCAGGAGGAAGAAAAAGCCACCGGGACAAATTTCTCTCTTCCCAGCCCAAGCAGGAGCGGCGGCGGCGCTGCCGATTTGCAGGGGAGCGAAATGGGAGACACCAACCTTGGTCTTTCGGAAAAATGGGGGGGTCCCACTGGCACTTGACAGCTCCTCCGGCAACACCACACACCAGCTCTTGCTGCTGAGCATCATGCCGGCTCCAAAAAACCTGCCCCCTCGCCCATCTCACCGCTGAACGTGCCTTTCTCCCAGCCCGGGAGCCGTCCGAGGACATTCTCCTTCATCCTGGTTCTTTCTGCAGGCTCCAGCATCCTGGCGTGGCTTTGCATTGCCTCCTCTGCAAGGAAAACCCAGCAACACAAAGCGCCAGCCCCAAATGTGGTCCCTGGCTGAGCCGAGGTTGCCCATACCCTGTGCCACACGCAGCCGTGGCACCGCGGCTCCCGGCTCCTCTGCGCACGGAAGGGAAACGGTGGGAACTGGGGATCTCCATCGTTGGGCCAGCAAACCCTCGCCCCTCGTAGGACCCTGGCTTTATCACAGCAGCCAAAGCTCATGGGTACAGCCACCTTCTGCCCATGGAGGAGCTAAACCGGATCGGTGGAAGAGGGAGCAATGTCCAGCGCGGCACCTCTGCAGGGAGGAGAATGTCCACGGCAGAGCCTCCAGAAGGGCTTTATTGATGGCGGCCACATTTCTATTTAACTGGCAAAGGAACAGGGTTAACCAGCGAAGAGGGAAGAATCAGAGAACCCTTTAAGTCTTCAAAGTAAATCAGCTCCTGGAACAAACGCGCTCGGTAGCCAAATGTCCCCTTCTCCTTTGTGCACGCTGGGCTTTTGACATTTATTATGCTGCCCGAGAACCACTCAGAGGAAGGATGCTTTTCTTGCTTCTAAGGGCCATTTCTCACCCTGGCACACTCGGACGGGGATCTCTCCCCTGCCTGGGCAGGGTCTGGCCCTCAGCACCCCCTCCTCATGGGGATGTCACCTTGCAAACCACCCAGGAGGCAGGATGGGACTGCGTCCCGGGGATGCTCAGCACCCTCCCTGCACCCATCGGCAGCCGGGGAGCAGGCTCTGAGCCGAGGGCACCTCCAAGGTCCCCCCACCACGTGTCCCCTCCCACCCGGCCCTTGCTCCCAAGCCAGGCAGCAGATGCAGAAGCCAAAGGGTTGGAAGGGCTGCGGCAGCGCAGCGCGGTGCAGGTCCTGCCACAGCAGTCACAGTGAATTACAAGGTATTAAGAGCCCCGCGCCGCCGTGCCTCTCGCGCAGCAGCAGTCACGGTGAAGGACATGCTATGATAGGACTAGAGCCTCCTCCGGAGAATCCAGTCGCCGGCCTGGTGAAAGACGGTGGTATGAACAGGCCAGCCCTGTTCTATAGATCATACGGCGACAGGCATGGTGAAGGACACGCTATTACAGGACGAGGCGGCGCGGGAGGTTTACCCAGAGACAGCCAAGCTGAAGGACGCGGTGTTTGGGTTGGGAGGGGGGTGTGTGTGTGTGGGGGGGGAACGGGATGGCTGTGCCTCGCTGGATCAGTGAGTGCCCACGCCTTTGCGAGCCAGCAGCCGTGAACGTTTTTAATTATTCTTCCCTACTTTATCGAGCATCTAATTTTCATTTACGCGCTGGCCATCTCCACCTGAGAACGTGGCCGGTGCTGCTCCTTTCCAGCGCTGCTGCCATCTCCCCTCCCAGCATGAGCCAGATGGGACCCAGGGGAGCTGAAGGTCCCTCCCTGGCACAGGGGACACATCCAGTGACCGACCTGCCCTGCAGCTCCTCCGCACGCCATCCAGGACCCTAAGGGAGATGGGCAGAGCCTCCCTGATGCTCAGTGTCCCTCCCCAGCGGAGCGCAAGCACCGAGCGCCAATTTTAGTGGCTGCCATAAATGCAGCAGGAGCGGTGTCCCCTGGTGAGGCATCGAGCGGTGACTAAGAGCGGAGATGACAATAAAGCGGAGGAAGCAAGGTCTGACTGCAAAGCAGCAAACCAACCCCCCGAATCCAGCTCGGAGGCGCTGACTGACGATGCTCCCCTCAAACCAGAAGAGACCCCCGAGCCCTGCAGGGGCCAGAGACAGGGAGCCGGGCTCACCTGGGCTCGGTGAGCTGAGCTCGGTCCTGGCGCAGGCTCAGTTTGGGCAGAAATCCCATAAACAGGAGGGGAGGAAGGATTCCCCACGTCAGGATGCCGGGACGGAGTTCAAGCCTCTCAGCAAAGCACACAGGGAGATTCCTGCACGGTCCCTAGGTATAAATCTACCCCCTTAAAACGGTCTCAGTGGTAAACGCGGTAGAGATCGTGCACGACTTGACAGATCCGAGGCATATTTATGGCGCTTTGGCACCAGGGACACAACCAGTTGGGATTTTTGCTCGGCTCTACCACTTGGGCATAGTGCAGCCACAACAAACCCTTTTGAATACCTCTCGTTTTCCACCGAGGCAGAGATCCAGCCTATTCCCCGCGGAGCAAGCGCGCCAGACCTGGGGCCAAATTAATCTCCGATGGATCTCCATCAACTTCACGGAGTTAGAACCACAATTTGGCCCACGCGTGACACGTAAATCTGTTCATTTTTCTTCCGAATCGTCCAAATACCACAGCATTTGTTAGCACAGGAGAGGGACGCATCCTCTGGGAGAGATCTCTTTGGATACCACGCCAGCCCTTCCTTTTTTCATTTCCTTTGGTGCCTGGGATAAAAGGCGAGTGAGACAGTCCCTAGTATGTGTCTGAGCTGTTTGGGAAAGAAACAGGAATTTCCTCCCGCCATTCCCAGTCTTTTGATAGGCAGGTGGGATGCGAGCAGGAATAACTCAATCAAGGCAGAGCAATTTTTAATTAATTTGTGGATCCCTTCGCCGGCTGATCGCCTTGGAGACAAAAGGGAAGCCTCTCCTTTAACACTTGTGTGTGCCTGGTACTCTGAGCCTCCCCTTTTCACCAGCGCATCTTTGGTCTTGAAAGCTGCACAAAAGGAAGAATTCCTTGATCTTTTGCCTCGGCTTTTGCTAAGACGGAGACACACACGAGGGGGAGCTGGGTTGGGTTTTTTGGGATTTCTTTTATATTTTTTGGAGAATATTAGAGCCCAAAATGCACACAGAGCGGGGTGGGGAAGGGAAAAATAAAAAATAAAAAAAGAAGGAAAGGGGAAAAAAAACAATCCCAACCCTCAAACCTCAGAAAGCAGAGCATTTTCCATCGACACCTTCTGCCCAGCCCGTTCCATCCCCAAGGGGAGGGAGTTGAAAGGTTCAAGCTACATCAAGCGGTGAGTAATGCAGCGGGAGGCTCCTGCTCGGGGCCGGGCTCTCGCCCTCCATCATCGCTCCCTGCCCNTGCAGCGGGAGGCTCCTGCTCGGGGCCGGGCTCTCGCCCTCCATCATCGCTCCCTGCCCTGTGCCCGATGCTGTGCAGGGCAGAGCCGAGCTCTCAGCCCCCCCCTCCTTCTTATTTCCCCCCCACCAGCGACAGTGGGGATGTGGGAACTTCCTAGGCAGTGACTGACACTACAATTATCGATTGCCGGCTGCAAAGGCTTGCTCTCGCCTCCCCCCTCCCCTTCTCACTTGTTTTCTTCTGTGCAGCAGAGTGCCAGCCTTCAGAGACTGCTGCTGTAAAAGGCTGGGATTGACGGGGTGTCAAGATATCCACTGCCCCTGGCTTTTAACGTTCCCTTGCAGGGGGTTGGGGGGGAGCGGGAAGAGCCCCTGCACCGGCGAGGGGAGCTCAGCTAGGTCCAAAAGAAAAGGGAGGAATGAAAAGCCTCCCTCTCTCCGCCGTCGAGGAGATGCTCTTGAACCACAAGCAGCTTTTTCAGCCTCAGCCTGGTTGCGTGCGCCTCGGAAATCTCAAGATGCTGGGAAGGAGGAGAGGCGGCGTGCCAGCCGGCCCCTGCCAGCAGCTTCATCCTGCCCGAAATCAAGGCACCCAAGGAAAACACCACCCTCCCCACCAGGTCTCCACGGGGTGGCAAGCACACACAGCCCATCAGACTTGGCTGTGGCCATTTTGGAGACGGGGAGGACAAGAGGTACCCTGGCCACCTGAGGTCACCCAGTTGGTGACAGGGCTGCAGAAGGACTGGGACTCCCCAGCCTGGGTGCATCCTCTGCTGCTCGACACCGAGGGCACGTGGGGACCAGACCAAAGGGTTTTCCGAGCAAAGACTTGCAAAGCAGGAGCTCCATGTGCCCCCCTGCGTCCTCCACCAAGGGCCACCTCAAGAGGCCACCCTGCCCCATTGCCCTGGGGAACTCCTGGGTCCACTGTGAGCCCCATCCCCAGCTCAGCTGGCCACCCCCGGCAAGTGCCATCCCTGCCCCAAACCAGGGATGGCAACCTGCCCGCGGAGGTGTTTGCAAAGCCTGGCAGCACCTTGGGACCACGGCCAAGTGTTACCCTTTGGAGCCAGAGGCCTGAAATTAAAGCCGGCTCCACGACCGTCGGTGTCAACACCTGGTGATGGGAGGAGAGGGATCGATGATGGAGAGTCTGTCGCTCCTGATGCATCGCCGTCAGGGTCAATACACAATTCTCAGGAAGAGCTGATGTCCAGGTTAACTGCTTTGCCTCCGCGCTAAGCCGATG
>JAHREE010150156.1:92345-103160 GCA_033628505.1 Tringa tobata | reverse complement strand
GCTCCCCCCGGGAGAGCTCACAGGGTGATCTTTCTGCACAGGGGAAAGCAAGGTGAAAGATTTCACGCCACGTGGCCAAGGGCCACGCAGCGAGACGCCAGGATAGTTGGGCTGGGGACGGCGGGGATGGAGAGATGCAGGAGGTGGGGCGGGTGGCACACGGGTCCCCAGGGAGGTAACATCGCTGTCCAAGTGGTAGGGCGAAGCAAACGGTACTCTGACCTGCCACTGAGCAGGTGTTGGAGTCCTCACTCGTGGATGCTTCGCTGCATCACCAGCGATCCAGGCCACATCCTCCTTCCGGGACAGCTCGGCAGTGGGGTCTGCACCCTGGCTGCCCTCCTGGCATCAAAAACCACGCCAAGGGCGCTGTGCTGTGACAGCAGTTGGCATGAGCTGAACCTGCCCATCCTGCACCATGTCCCCTCTCCCACCAGCGCGGTGATGGCGCCAAGTCCAGCCATCCCTGCCTACAGCAGACCTGAAATCGGAGACATAAAATGATGCTGTTTGGGGCAGACTGTGGGGACAGTGTTCCCCACAGCCCAGGGCAGGCAAACGGCTGCAAAAGCAGGGGCTGGCTGTCCCAGCGTCCCACTTCTCCGAAGTCCAGGTCCCTTCCCTCTAGGACAACCACAGCACCTTGCAGAAGAGCTCAGGTAAACATATCCGACCCGTTTTACTCCATCCTGTGTGTTCGGTCGCACTCAGCGACCCCCTTCACTTCTGCTCCCTGGGGCCATGCTTCGCCCCGAAGTCAAACGCTCTGGGACCTCATACACTGAATGGCACAACGTGATGCAGACCATCACCTTCACGCTCCTCTCCGTGCCACGTACCTGCTCAGACCAAGCAGACCTTCTGTCCCAGAGCAGGTGACGCAGGAGGTAAATCTGGTGAGCAAGGCAGGGAAGCCAATATTGCATCCACCTCCTCAAGCTCACGGGCACAGGCTGGATGGGTCTGGGGACACCAAGGCATCAGCAGGACACCCCTCACCACCGCCGCGCTCCTGCATCTGCATCCCCGAGGCTCAAAAGCCAAACTCATGTTTCACATTATGAGTCTCATTTTTCTTGCAGAGCTTTATCTAAGCCGTGCTGGTCCCCTGATCTCCTCTGCACGGTGCCCGCAGCCCAGTGGGGCGAGCTGGCCTGGCCTGCTCCTCTGGGCTCACTGAAAAGCCACGGTGCATCTGAATAGATTTCCACCATGCAAATGTAAAGGCCCCAGTGGGTTTGAATAGAAGCCCTTGAGGTATTATCTCAGCAGTGCCTCGAGGCAACCACCTGAATCCTTCCGTGACTGCTGCACAGACCTGAAATGTCTCCAGCGGCTGGGGATTATGGACAGACCTTGCCGAGGAGCGCCCAGGCCACCGCAGCCCTCACCATCAGCTCTCAGATCGAGACGCCTCGAAAAACAAGGCACAGTGATGCTAAGATGACTGAGGCCCAGATGCCAAGGCAGGAAACCAAGCTGAAGTTTTCACATTAATCATATCAAGCTCTATTCTTTTTCATCTATTTCAAGGCAAGTCAAAAAGAGGTTCACACTCTCCCCTGGCAAACCACAGAGGATGACGCGAGCCTGTCTCTTGCATTGCAAGTAGAGTGTGTCAAGCAATTAGCAAGTAATCAGGAATTCAGATAGGGTGGGCAGGATACGATCCCTCAAAGCTCTGGCAGGAGCAAAACCCACCCTGGAGTTTCCCATCAGGCGTGGAAGGCAGCAGAGGGAGCAGGGGCTGTTGGTGAGCTCCCGGCGAGCAGAGCGGACGCGGTGCCAGCGGAGCCTGCTGCCATAAACCATCTCGCCTTTAGCGGCTGCTGGAGCTAAGAGGCCCCAGGCGTTCAAGCACAGATTTCCCCTCGCTCATTCCCAACCTCAGCAAGGTGGCGAGGGCAATTCAAAGTGCTGGTCCCCAGCCACCCTGCAGACCTGCCGGGTCACCCAAGCACCTCCCGTCCCTGGGCGCTTCAGCGTCGCATTAACTCCTGCCGCGGCCACCGGTTTTATTCCCTGCAGCTCTGACCGTGCTGGTTTCTGCTCAGCATCCTCCCAGCGGCCCAAATCCTGCTTCTCCTGGAAGCGAGTGGTAAAACCGACGTGAGAGAAGGGTCCCCATGTTCTGCTAAAAGCACGTCACACAAAGCCCTGGCGGAGCACACGAGCAGCACGGTACCATCGCACCGCGCTGGGCTCTGCCGGTGTGGCACCTCAGAGGGGGGACCTGCCCGCTGGCAGCCTCCCCAGACACCTCGTCGGTCCCCAGGAGCATTCAACCATCCCCCCAAGAACGGAGGGAGGATTGTCCCTGGGTGCAAGCTGCCAACCTGGTCGCACACCTCCCTCCGGGCGCGGGGCCCAGGGCACAGAAGGAGCCGGCACGACGGGCGGGTTGCAAAGGGGACGCCTGATCTGCCACCCGCCCTTTCTCCTCTCCATTGCCAAGGTAGCAGCAGACAATGCTATCTGCTGGGTTGTCAGCCGTCCCTCCTCCCGCCGTCTCTTTAGCCAGAAAACTCTCCATCTGTCTCCAGATGGGGTGTTTCTACCACTCCAGTCAAACCGATTCAGAGTGGAACAATGATGCTTTGTTAACAAAACAATTTTTGTGTGTCAAGCCCTCCTTCTTGCGGTTTTTTTTCCCCCCAGTCCCCAGTGGGTCAGCTTTGTGTGGCGTCCTACATTTTGTTGTTTCTTTCACATTTTAAAGGCTCCGTATTTTAGTACAAAAGGTGCCTGCGGAGCAGCTTTTATCTGCGAGGCAAGATTTGACACATACGCAGATCACAATTGCGACAGGAGGTTCGTGATGTGGTGGTTAAGGGTGGTGTCAGGACCTTCAGAGTGATGAAGCATTATTTCCAGTGATTTTTGCCTCCAGGATAAAAATTAGAGCTGGTCCTACGCTGCTTATAAGGCTTCTGTGAACTGGAATCCCCCAAGGGCTCATGGAGGGAGCTACGAGAGAAAGTTTGAGCTTGCTTTGGTGCAGGGTAGGCATCAGCTGTGTCCACCCGTCCTTCTCGCATCCTCTTGTCCTTCTGGCGTCCTCCTGTGCAGGACAGGGCACCTCTCTCGGGACGGGTACGCTGAGCAAATCTATGTGCCTCATCCCTCTCCCCAGCACAAACCTCATGGTGGTCAGGAAGGTGAAACCCCAGCCTTCCCGTGGCCAGAGCCTCCAAACGAAGATCCTGGGGGGTGCTTGACTTCTCCCCAGCGATCCAGGGTTGAATTATCCCCTTCAACCCACTCACTCACCCAACAGCAGGAAGGAAATCTCTCAATTCTCTTCCAAAGACGTCTCCACTGAACAGGCCTCCAAGAAAATCATCTCTTCCTTTTTTTTTCCTCTCTTTTTTTTTTTTTTTGCCCTGAAGCAACAAGCATACAAACCACCTTCTGCTCTGCACATAACCAGAAACTCACAGCAAATAACCAACCCGCTGGCTCCAAAGCAAACAGCTTTGTGTTCCTAAGCAGGCTGGCAATTTCTACACAAGTGGGACTTTTTCTTCCAGTTCCCCCCACATTTGCAGGGAAGTTCCCTCCTCCTTCCTGTCCTCAGGTAACTGCATCTTCATGGAAACACCAATATTTTTATGAGTCACCCTCCTTCTTCCTCCCTCCTGCTCCGTGGCCAACACCCCTCGGCTTTCGAGATCAAAGCCGAAGGGGACCAGCTGTGTCGTGTCCTTTCCTCTCCAGCCCTTTCCATCTCCATTTGCAGCCGTCGCCAGCGCGAGCCCCTGCTGTTCTGACAGTGCTTTGTGCCGCCCGTGCAGCGCCACAGCTCCGTGCCCGCCGTCTGCTCCCTCTCCAGCCCACTCCTGCCATCCCTGCTCCCGGTGCAGCCGCACTGGGATCACAGGGAACCCTCCGGAGCTCTTGGCTTGGTCCCCTCCGGCACGCATGGGAGCCACCCCACCGGCCACCTCAGCTGCTGCCCTGCCTGTCACGTGCTGCTTCGGAGGAAAAAATGTGCTCAGAGAAGGGAGGAACGGGATAATCCGCTTCCACTGAAATCCCATCCTCATTCCCAGTGTTTGGAAACTCCTCCACAGACCAGAGCACAAGACTGCATCACCTTCCAAAACAGCAACTCCACGGGGACCTTTGCTTCGGGCTCATTTTGGCACGAGTAAAACCTCAGCTAGGAAAGTCCAGGTGCTTCTGAGAAAGTGGCCTCCGTAGAATCCCCATAGAATCACAGAATTGCCCAGGTTGGAAGGGACCTTCCAGATCATCGAGTCCAACCATCAACCTAACACTGACAAAAACTGTCACTAAACCGTATCTCTACGTACCACGTCTACCTGTTTTTTAAATACCTGCAAGGATGGTGACTCATCCACTTCCCCGGGCAGCCTGTTCCAAAGCTCAATAACCCTTTCAGTGTAAAAATTTTTCCTAATAGTCAGTCTAAGCCTCCCCTGGCACAACTTGAGGCCGTTTCCTCTTGTCCTATCGCCTGTTCCTTGGGAGAAGAGACCTACTCCCACCTCTTCAGCTTAAAAGGCTGAAGGACTCACGCAGCCCTCCACGCAGGGATTTGCAATGCGACGGGATAATGAGCATCAGGGATGCACTTCTTGCTGCATCCAGGAATATGTGTCCATTTTTGGCCTCTGAGGGAGGGACGCTCATGTGTGCTCGATGGAGGCTACCTCTCTTTGCATCAACCCACAGGGCTGAGGGGTCAGCCTTCGGGGAGTACACCCCATCCTTCGTGGCATCTCCTCTTGACCCCACCATGAGCGCTTCCAGGGTGTTCCGATGGTACGTTGAGCAGCCGTTACAGTCCTCGCTTCCCAACACGTCGCCGTAACTCTTAGCTGAAATCCAGCTTGGAGTTGCCTCGTCTACAAGGACTTTGAAGAAAGCATCGCACAGAATTAAGTCTCAGTGCTTTTTATATGTAAAACGCTGAATTTAGCTGCTAATGGCAATTCCCAGCAGAAAAGGATGGTTAGTAGTGGCGGGTATACTTATGAATACTTTTTAAGCAAATGCTGTGAGGCGGGAAATCTATCGGTCCTTGTGGAAAGCTCCCCGGTTTGCTGCTGCAGGCATCTAAATGCAAAGTTGCAACATGGCTTTTGCGTTTTGTGCTCTGCTACACACATCCCTCTCGAATCTCTTCTCTCAGAAATGGTTTCTTGGCCTCTCTCCCACGGTCACGCGTGTGTCACCATGACCTGCCCGGCTCAGGGAGAGAGGCAGCATCTCCGTCCTTCACCAGACACTCCACTGACTCGTCAGCAAATGAAAGTCAGGGGATCTACTTGACCGCTCTCCTCAGCTGCTCTCTCCAAAGTTGTAAAGGGCTGACATAAAATACCCATGTCCTGGATTTCTGGGAGGTTTTCTCTGAGAGCACATTGTTTTTCCCCAGGAAAGCCAGGAAAGAATTTACGGTTGGTGGGGGCAGCGAGATCGCTCTGCTGCCTCTTTCCTGGGACAGAAACCCAGTTTGAAACAGATTGCTAGCAGCTAAATGCAAGTTCCTTAGCAGCTTCCCGGGTGAAAATATTCCCTCTCCAGATCTCCTTTTATGTCCAGAACACATTATTCCGGTGGAGGGCTCTCTTGCTAAGAAAAGCCGTGATAATTCCCAGCCCTGTCTCCAAAGTGGTTCAGGTATGGGAGCCAGCTCCCCGCCACGCATCCCTTGGTCCTACTGACCAGCTGAGATGTCCTTAATTCCTCCATCTGTCCTCTCCAGGCTCTGGCTGGCTCGCCTCTCAGGCGGTGAATAAATACAGCGGGCTGCTTCTCCTAAACGTAGGCTTCTCCCACAGCTTCAGAAGAAACGATGTCTGCTAAGTCTCCCCAGCCCGCTCCTGGGTGCTTCTGGGGCTTTCCATGCTAATCCGCCTTTCTCCCGTACAGCACATGCAGAGAGACAGGAGGTTCACACCAAAACCCACCTCTCCTCTCCGCCTTTAACCAAACCAAAACAAAAAACAGATGGAAAAATCAAATGCTGGCAGTGTGAGGCATGTGGGCTGCGCTTGCATCAGCTCTCCTGGAGCTGCAGAGTGTATTCCCTCCTGGCCAGGGTCCCAGGGCAAAGCCAGCCCTCTCCAAAAGGGTAATCACCGGGGGGGGTCCTGCTCATCCCTCCTCCCTCTCAGCCACCGAGCAGCACGGAGGTGGAAGGGACAGAACAGACTTAAGTGTTTCTCTCTTTAGGATAGTCCAGGAGGAAGAGACAATTGTGTCTTCCAAACAGGACATGATGGCTACACAGCAAACAGCAGTGGGACAGCCACATACAGGACACCAAGATGCTTTTAACTGAGCTCCATTCATCCCACACAAGCTCCGTCCATCCCACACATTCCCCGAGGCAGAGCCCCTGCGGAAGAAATAGCTTGTGACCACAAAATTAAGACTGCCCTAATGAATGCACGCCACTCCGCCGGGCTAAGCCGCTCAGGTGTCTTTAATACTGGGATTTCTTACGCGCTCAGTGCCTGACTTTCTAACCTTAACCATGTATTTTTTAGTGTTGTTTTTGTGTGCACGTGAGCTTATCTTCTTTCACCACGGCCTCTTCTTTTCGCTGTCTTTCTAGGGTAAACAACACCCAACTTTTCCATGTCCCTCCTTGGGAGGGCATCAGCGTCCCTAAACTCCCCGAACGCTCCTCAATTTTGCAATCGCCGCTCCGAACCGGGGTGAGCCGTGGGACGCAGCGACGGGGACGTAGGGGACTCGACTCCGGGTCCTGCTGGAGCCTTTCCTGTCCTGCTGATGCTCGGGGGCCGCTGCTGCCTGCGGAGGGGTGCCCGATAACCCGGGGGGCACGGCGGCAGGAAGAGAAGGAGCAGAGAGAGAGCCTGGGGTGGGGGCAGGGGCCGACGGCGTGTTTGTGGAGTAACGCTCAAACTGCCGTAACGGATTGCCTTGTTTACACTGGGCCCGGGGAAAATCACTCTGGGGATGGAGAGGGAGAAGCATCCAGAAGCCTCCGAGAGCTGGCAAAGCTCTGCATCCTCCTGCCTCTTACTTTTGCTTTCAAAACCATCCCCCCCCCTCCCCGCTGCCCTCCACCGCCGTCAGGGCGCAGAAGCTTTTAAATCACTGTAGTAAGCACGGGAAGGATGGGGAAAGGAAAGGAAAAGAGTCATCCGGTGGGAATGTGGCGCTTCGGTGGGATGGCAGGCTCCCCCTCGCCAAGAGGAGCCCGTGGTACCCGAGGATGCACGAAGATGGGTCACTGGGCCAGGGGCTGCCGCGAGGAGTTGCCACCATAGGCTGGGAGAGGGAGAAGAAGAAATAGGAACCACCTTAAGGGAGGGGAGCCGCCAGCAGAACAGTTAAAAATGACTAAATACTTTCCCAATATCACTCCTCCACGTAAGCACTGCTGTAATTGCCCTTGGGATGTTGCACAACGGCGAGAGGGAGGGGCAGGTGCTGGCAGGGAGGCAGGCGTCCCCCGGCTGCCGCACCAAAAGGCGTGCAAACCTCCGTCCCGGGCGATGCTGTCACCCCGGAGCGTGGACCCCTCTGCCTCCTCGGGGCCCCCGCTGCTGGATTTAGTCGCCCCCTCCCACTCCCCCCGAGGGTCCATTCCTCACAGGAGCTGGAGGACTCCTGGGAGGACTCGCTCCTCCTGCCTCTGAGACGCAGCAGGCTGCCCCGGGGAGCGAGAGCAAAAGGCGAGGAGGAACAGAGCCCACGTTGCACTGTGTGGCAAAAAAAAAAAAAAAAAGAAAAAAAAGAAAAAGCAAGAGATATAAGGGCTTCATTCAAGCACTCTCGCTCTCTGGAAGTCTCACGCAGAGCAGCTGGTCTTTAAGACAAGTCGCAAGCACGACGTGCAAGCACAGAGCGGTTACATTTCTGGGTGCTTTTATTAGTGACACTCAGACAGGGGGCATCCACTCGACCCCCCGCGCCAAGGGAAACGGCTGACTCATTCTTCCAGCGACGCCGGAGAGCAGGGACACGGCGCTCTGGAAGCAGCAGCGTGGGTCCTCTCCCACTTCATAAGCCAGATCACCGGATCTGGGCTCAGACGCCACGCACGTAGGCAGGCACCGGCTAATCCGCGGATGCGCCGGGTCCCTGGGTAGAGCATCCGCAGCCTTCGCTTCCAAAAGCAGCTCGCTGATGCTCGAGTGGAAAGGGAAACCTCCGAGAGATGCAGTCTCAAGGTTTAAAACATCTGTGGGCCACCAGCCATTAAATAGGATGCTACGCCGGTTTGCTGCTATCGGGTCTCGCGCCAGGTTCATCACTGTGCAGGCTGGGTACCGTCCAGCAATGCATTAAGTGATGTGACTATTTCTGTTCTCATCACATGTTTGCTCTCATCCTCTCCAGGGGGGGTGTGTGTGTGTAGGGGGGGGAAAAAACACACATTCATTCTGGAGCATCTTATTTTTGGTAAGGCTTTTCCTTTCTCTGCGTAACGAGTGCTGTTGGGCTGTTGGCAGAGGAGAAGGGGGATTTTATTTTCCTAATACCCACGTACTCAGGTATTTCTGTTAGAGGAGGCAAAGTCAAAGAAATGCTAATCAAATATCCAGGAGTGCACAGTGCTGACATCTGCACCTCGCTACTATATGGCCTTTCATTAGCATTACCTAAATGTACGACCATACAAAGAGCAGATTTCCTTAGCAACAGGGCTGCCTTCATATTTCCTCCCCACTACCCCCTGCCCTTAGAAGAAAAATGACTTCAGCTCGTTCGCAGAGCAGCGCTCGCAGCCGCTCCGCGATGCAGCAGAGCTCGGCGGCGCTGCCAGGCTCACTATATGCTGCATCTGGGACGCTTCCCTCTCCGCGCCGGGACCCGCGAGCCATAAAGCAACCTCTTGACTTAGCTCTTCTGTACAGCCACAATAAAACTCCTCTCCTTTCCTAACGGAGCATATGCAAAACAGCCCTGTAACGGCAGAGGAGGCGGGGGGGGGGAAAGGGGGGAGATCCTCTCCTCCAGATGACTTACAGCTCCCCTCGCCAAGGGAGGATGTCCAGCACGCATGGCGGTGCCGGCGTCACCGGCTGCCACCTCCTCCGTGCTCCCTGCCACCCGGTTGCGGGGTGCCAGCTGCCCCCCTTCCCCGGACCGTGCTTTATGCCACCTCCGCCTCGGGCGGGGAGATGCCAACTCACCCACCCCCCTTCTCCTTCTCCCCAGATCTGGGCCAGAAAGACTGAACACTTCATCCCCTGCGCTCTCCCCCGGTGCCACAGCCTGGTGGGCTATTTTAAGAGCTCGTCTGGGAGACTGGCACAGGCACCGCGCTGCCGGGAACTCCCTGCTTCTGTTTCAAAAAAAAAAAAAAAGAAGCTGGAGGCTGGGAGCCTGCTGGGACTCACCCCTGTGATTCCCAAGGTCTGACCCTCCTCTCGCCGGGACTGGCGCAACGCTGCTGAGTCAAACGGAATTAGTCCCAATTAGCACCGGTGAAACAGGAGGAGAATCGTGCCCTCCCCGGCATTTTGAACCCCTTCGGCCGGAGGCTGTGACCACGAAGCCTCCCCCTCCAGCGATGCCCCTGGTTTTCATCTCCCTGCTCTCAAACCCGCTCCTTCCAGTGTCGCCATTCCCTGCCTTTTCCACACGGATACTCTCTCCCTTTCCCATTACGATAGGGTCTTTGATTGCACGATCGCATAACTATAATGAGACAAATATTTATTTTGCAGATATGGGTTAATCAGACCGAAGGTATAGAAATATTTCATGCGCTAATCAGAGTACCTTCAGCAATCAGTATAGTAAATAACTCAGGTAAATTAACATAGGAGAGTTCCCTTATCAGGTTTTAGTCTAAGATATATGTGCATTAAGGACTAATTTGCCCTCCCCCCTCAGATTTGGGCTGGAGCCCAAGAGGAGGTTCAGACCAAGGTTCCCTCCCATCGGCTTTCACAGGGAGCTGTGCGGGCTTTGCTCCTGGCAGGATCAGACGCCGGGATGAATATTCAGCAGCGCGATCGCCTCCTCGCCTTTGTTTTCTGTGCTCTGCACCTTTAAATTTCCAAGGGCTCTGCTGTTTGCGGCTCAGACAGCCTTTTTGCATTCAGTTCCTTGCGAGCTGACACAGAAGACACGATGGAGCAGGTTGTGTCTCCTGCTCTGAGCCCTTCACGCCACCCTGGCAGCGTTCAGGGGCCATATTAAGAGCCGCGAGTAATTAGTGAATTCCTCCTGCCCCAGCGCAGCGCGCAGCAGCCGTACGTGGCACCTCGTGGCAGGCTGGTGGTGGCTGGCCAGCCCTACGTGGTGACAAGAACCGAGGTGCAGCAGTGGCTGCGGGGACACTGGGCTCCAGTGAGGGTCCGGAGGGGCCGAGGATGGGATGACCCAAGGGACAGCCCAAGAAAGTCCCCCTGGGGCGCTCGCCCAAGCTCCTGCAAATTAGCAGTCTCAGGAGACACTTTACGTGGGAGTGCAAGAGCTGCCCAGATCCCCCAGCCTCTGTGTCCCTTGCTCCTTGTCCCCAAACCAGAAGGGGCTGAGCTCCTGCCCCAAAGCAGCTCCTACAATTGCATTTTCCCGGTTTGGCTCAGAAAAAAGCTCCCGCAGAGGCCACACAGAGGACCTGCCCTTGCCTCTGTCGTGTTTTGGGATCCCTGAGAACAAAAAGCACCAGAGGAATGGCAGGCATTATAGTAACGATGGTGACAAATTTAATTAGAGCAGGAAGCTCTGGAGTGGATTTCAAATGGCAACACGGCATTTTGTGTGAAAGCATTGCCTCGCTCCCCCCCTTCCCTCCCCGCCTCCACCACGAGCCTCCATCCAAACCCACCCCACCCCGCGGGATGCATCCCTCTA